>JAKWJA010002499.1:38181562-38488567 GCA_027704765.1 Solanum habrochaites
AGATGCACATCTTTCTTAATAAGTTTTTGTTTCTAATACTTTTATGTCATTCCACTTTCATTGTTGTACAACCTTGTATAAGCCTATATGTGCTATATTTACATTTTGATGTAGCTTATGCCCCAATTGTTATGATCGTTTAGTTGTATGAGATGAAAGACCTATATGAAAGACTATCTTATATATTAAATATAAGATATAATATTCTTATATCTTACATATATCTAAGAAGATAGATATATATAATAATATATAGTATTCTCATCTCTCTCTCTATATATATATATAGATATCATATATCTGTGGTGTGTGTGCCCAATACAAGTAGTATGTGTAATTTCTATTGATAGCATGATATTATTTCTTTAGAGGTCTATGTAACCTTCAATTAAGATGAAAATAACAGTTCCTAATTTTTCTATGCCCTTCTGCATTTTGAAAACCTAATCATTTTAATGATATAGACTAAGAGAACCAGTCTTAGGTCCTCAAATAGGTTGACGACGCCAGGTTACGTCTAGGGGTATCCTTAACGAACTTTGCTCAGAGCATTACTTCGCATATTTTGAGTTAGTCTCTCTATCTACTAACCACTTCCATATAGGTTTTGTGTCATACTTAAGACCCGCACCACCCTTTATGAATAGCGGACCTTTAATAGCTTCGGATCACTCACTTTCTGGTAATCCTATATCTTCCTATTATAGTACAATCTAATGGTGTATTTTTCATTAATCCTGTTGAGTTTTAATTTATCTCGGATATGAACCTTAGAAGGACATGCTTCAAAAGCTTGAAGAATGAAATTGACAATGCGGGAGTACCTTCCCATGTTGATCAAATTCTCCCACTTAGGAAGATGCTAACCCGAGCACCGTTCACCCTCCCCCCTTCTTCAGTATGAGTTAACGCGTATTAACCTTCACAATGGTCAAACTTAACCCTTCACTAACACTAGTGATCCACGGCTCAAGCCCAGCTATACGACCCAAAAAAACCTGGAGGTTCTACCGCCGTCACACATCACATAGTCACTATATGCTTCCCGTCTAAGGTACTCCTTCCTCGAGAAACCCCTCTACTTTTCTCACTGTTAGGCTTAGGAGAACCCAAATATTGTCACATCGATGAGGTCTATAACTGATATTTTTGTATGGGTGTGTCCACAGTGAAAAATCCGGATTTTTCAATCTTATCAACTTTGGGGCACGTGTCTCAAAGCGTTATTGTTGTCTCATAAAAAAATAATAGGCCTTCTGAGAGGTTTTCCATTTCGACTTGACATTTTCGTGAAAAGCTTTCTAGATTTCTTCTTTCACTATGTATGAGGGAGTCTAAGTTGGATGGGAGTTCATAACCTATCGACAATTAGGTATGGTTTTATCAGAAATAACTCATATCAATTCACCAGTTGTCGATATATCTGCCTTCAGGGATTTCCGCTCCTAGAGATTAATTTCCCCCTTTTTGTGACAGGGGTGTCCAAATGATTTACAAATGAGTGTCATTAGCTCTGCTAACCGACACTGAACATTTCCGTCTAATGGTGACTGCCAAGTATAGTTAAAAGATAAGGGAATCATGGAAGAGGTGAACAACCTAATAGGGTAAGATATTTTGCATGGAGGTTCCCTCAAGCATATTCTTGAGATAACAAAGACGATCCTTTAGTAGAACTTCCGGTTTCAAAGTCAATTGGTCCCTTCCAAGTTCCCACGACCTTGCATGATAAGGGTGTCTAACCTGAAAGTCAGCAAAAAGGAAAAGGTACTACTATATGCACAATCTGAAAGAGCCAACTTGTGGAATATTTTTCACAGCATAGTAGGGTTAATTGCCTTATCGGGATGTACAAGTTCTTTAATTGTGGTAGAGGTAGGGCCCACAGTTTATAGCCCTTGAGGGGACCCCTAGCAAAGTGTAGGATGGCACTCGTGCCAGGCAATGTTTAAACACGAGAAACCAATCATATATTCGTGTGTTCGATGCAATGGGAACACGATTCCCACTGTCATCCAACACTTACATCATATGATGGAATCTTTCCTCAACGTCCGCTCCCAAATCGGCATGAGTGGTGCAGTCGAGGATGGTGGGGGGGGGTAGTTGTCGACTCAGATGTCCCGTCGGCACGGTTCTGTCTGTAAGGGTTCGAGTTTTTCTTCATGTTTTTTAAATGTTGGTTCATTTATTAATTGAAACGGGTTTAGGGTATTATTTAGGTATAAAGGAAGATTAATTAACTAATTAAACCCCCATAAAGAAACCAACTCTAATTAATCTAAACCCACTCTCCCAATAAACTCTCTCCTTCCTCTACTTTCTCTCTTCTATTGGAAGACACCGAGTGAAGCGCTAGCTAGGCGCAGGGATTGGGGGATTTAAATGATAATTTCATTTTCATGATTCTCAAAATTTACTGCATGAGTTATCGAATTCACCTATGAGACTTCTTTCGAAAATCAAAGGGGTCCTACAAAGTATTTCAAAAGTTGAAGTTTTTTATTGGGTTTCATCGCAATTAACAATTTATGTGTTACTGATTGGTTTATTGTCTTAATTTTGTATGATATATGGATATATACCATGTATGTTAAACATTTAAGTTATGTTCATGTATTTTGGATCAAATGGAGATATAGATCCTCTCACACCTACCCTAGGTTGATTCTTGATGTTAATTAGTCGTGTGATGATTGATAATTGACTTGGGATTATTTGTTTAAATCATCTATGGGAGGATGTTTTTTTACATAATTTTATTACACAATATTAGGGTAATTGTAGTCTTTCTTCATTCATTTTAGAGACAGTAAAATCTAGTGTATAAGGACTTGACCAAGTATCTTGTCTTAAGCGTTGGTTATGTATATGAATTTGCGGTGTAGTTGATTCTTCTAACCTTTATTTATCAATGGTTCAATATTGAACTTATGTTGACTGTCATGTAACTATGTGGGTTTATTTTTTTTGTTTATGGTACGAGCGCTTAGGTTTGATATCCCTACCGTGTTATTCATGTTATTTTCTAATTTCTTTTCCTTAAGTTTTTAATGTGTGTCCAAAAGCCTTTTTGTATTGACGTTTGTCTTATGTATGTTTACTTTTATTTCAGAGAACAATCTTGTCTAACAGATGATCATGGCCAATTTTTGGCATAATCCACGACAAAGCTTACCAACCTAGAAAGTTATGCGAGGTTGTCCAGCTTGTGACCGGTCCGTAGTGGGCTCACCGTAGTGATGATGTGCTGACGGAGATGGGGAAGTAGACCAGGGGTGGGATTATGGCAGTTCATGAGAACGTCATAGCCCACATGTTCTACATCCCTTGTGATTCCATCATGCGCAATGATCAAAAAGTTAGTCCCAGTACCCAAGTCAACAATGTATATGTTATGGAAAAGAGACCCTCGCACGAAACCCATGCTTGAGCGGCCCGTCTACCTGTTCGTCAGGTTAATGAAGAAATCAGAGAATTTGTGAAGTATAGTAATGGAGTGGCCATGACGCCCTCCAGGACCAATGACAGTCCGTCCACGAGCCTTCGACTGATACAACTGTTGACATATTTTTAATGCAATAAAGTCCTGCTTTTAGTAGGTTTTTTGTTTTTATAATAGTTTGAAAAACCATATTTTGGGGTTAGACTGCTTTGTTGTAATACTTTTGGAGAATCTTTTGAGTCTCGTTTAATTTTCAGTATTCCATATACTATTTTTTCTTTCTTGGATTGAATTGTTGTGCTTTTTGTTTATTAATCAAGTGAAATTCTGGATTTTTAGTCTTTCATCAATTAAATACGTGCATGATCATAAACATGATTTAGTGCATTCTTCTAATTGGCTAGTATTTATTGTACGAGGTATAACTTAGTCACGATATCGAAAAAAATACAAATGCTTAATCGATGTAAATTAATGCGTTAGTTTGAAACACCACGTAGCCGCCAACCAAGGTGCGCGAGTGAAGTTTTCTAAGTATATCCCGAACCAAGGATATTAAGCAAATACAGAAAGTTATAACCAGAATATCACTTCTGCCATGCAGATCTACGTAAAGACTTTTTAGAGATAGATTATTCAAGTCAGGAACTCTTGTGAACCTTAAACCCCTAGTTCTTTTATTAATTTATTAAACTCAAGCTTTTTTTAAATCTCGTTAGTTTTGTTTACTGGATAATTAGGTAGCTTATAATTCCAGTATTTAGAAATAACAAACCTCCCCTTTTCTTGTTTTTTGTGTTTCTAAGGAAATGTTACTACATAAATTTACTTATATGTTCAGTTAGGTTTGAAGTATTTTCCTCTTAGGCACATTCCAACCTCATTGTTGGGGTTCTTCTTTACTTGATACGACCGCCTTGGTCATTCTATGTATGAAGTTGTTTGAGCGATCACGATTAACTCTAGGAGATTGTCATCTTGGAAATCCCTATTCTTACTTCAACTTGTGAGTTAACTGATGATATATGTCTGACATTATGATTGGAGTAATACCTGTATTACGCTTAAGTGAGTGTATGATGTTGTAATTGAAATGTCTTTATTTTTGCTTGGTGAGATTGGATGAGCCATTACAATGCTATAAGAGAGAAATGATATACCACTGTGGCCTTATATACGATATGTATTGTTGTTAGCCTCACCTTATGAAGTGTAATGACTAGATTTGTCACTCATTTAACCTTATTGAGAATATTGATCGATGACATTATAGACAAGGGGTAGAAACTCCTATGACCTAAGCTAAGCTATGCATTTTTTAATTAAGGCTTAAAGACATTTCAGACGGGACTATAAGTAATACCGAAAGGAACTATTGACGGAGTGTCCCTTCAACACATAGGTTAATTTATGAGGCACTAGCTCACTCTTAGATTGAGACTAAATGATAGAGCGTAATAAAGAGGCTTCACCAACTTATCTCTAGTTCTTTGATTAATGTGCCCCACATAGGACTACTATTTTAGTTGGATACCTATATGCTATGTTTTATGTTGGTAAGACTTTTTCAATACGTAACCGCCTTTCGTTATACGGGTTTTAATGCACCGACTCCATACTAGAATCATGGTGGGTCCTATCTCAGTTTAAGGACAATTTTCAAAAGGTCAAATGCATTAGATCTGTAACTCTAACTAGGATACCTAAGGTTCCCCCAAATTATCTAAGTAGGGGGCTATTGAAGACTCTACCTAATCATTTGACCACTAGTATCCTTGAGGGGAGTTTTAGGATGATGTTCTTTATATGTTTATTTTTAATGATAATGTAGATAGTAATACTGACATGCACTTTTGATGAACTTTCACTTTGTTTGCGTCTATAACTTAGTTGATTAGTATCGCTGATAGTATGTGTTTTGGGTTATACTAGTAACATCTCAGAACGAAGTATATCTAAATATTTGAATTATTGAGTGTTACATTTGTATATGTTTCTTTTATGCTACTTGATTTGAGTAGGGTTTATTAGAGTTAATTGGTCCCCTGCCTTGGGGACGTGATACGGTATCATTGTAGTTTTTTGCTTATTATGATATGGGTACCTCTTATTCATATCTTGTGATGTTTTTCCAATACACTTGAGTTGTAGTTAGATAATGATTTTAAGTATGTTAGAATACCGATTACTTTATTTGATTAGTAAGATGTTTGGTGATTTTGCATGATTTTCCTGATTATGCATGCAGCCTTCTAACAGGTAAAACAACATGTTTGACTAAAGGTTCCTTTTTGTCTTTTTGCTTCTATAGATGGTGGCTAGGGTATCATCCTTTATACCTTAGTGGGGAGTTCCTAACCCCATTTTTCGTTATTTTTTTGAACTTTTAGGTTGCGGTCTGTTGACATGTTAATTCGACACGACCTTGTAATAGGCTTGGATATTCTCTATCATCCCAAGTCGGTAGGTCCGCCCTCACTTTCCAGGGCTAGGCATATCTGGATTAGCAAGTTCCTTTGTTTTTTTAAAGATTTTGCTCGATCACTTCAAGCTTTCATTGTTTACAAGATTGTATAAGCTTATATGTTGGCTTTCTTTAACATTTTATGTAGGATATTCCCAATCTATATATATTAAATCAATTAGAAGGCTTGCAACCATCTTGGTGGACGAGAGTCCTCCTTATAAACTCGATACAACTATAATAATTTTACGTAGAGGTCTATATAACGCTCGAACTAATTAAATGAAGATGGTTTTAATTTCTCGCATTTTTAACTATGAATGAATGACATTAACTAAGAGGAATAGTCTTAATAAGCAAATAGACGCACGATCGCGTTAGTCCAGGGGTTAACCCGGATGTTCAACGATACTCTCAATAGTGTTTTGCCTATACAATGCATCTTTTCATGACCCATTCGGCTCAGTCGACAGTGCATAGGCCACCTACTTGATTCCTGTTCGATGTCTCAGACCCTGGCTTATGTGATCTAGTTGATGTGCACATGACACATCTAATTCTTGTAGGCCTTCGCTCAGGAATACATGTCGTTTGCTCGACCTCCGTTATCCTACCACCCATATCCATATCCTTGCATTGGAGGCTTGAACTTCCAAGTACCTTTGTCTATATTTGCGCAAGATACACACGATTCCTCGTATGGGTTCCGGCCTTCCTGATCAGCATTCCAATTGGTCACTACTTTTCCAGATGCGCACATGCGACAAAAAATACTCCATTTATTGGGTGAATTTGGCCTATCGTTTGTCATCTCCTTCAGAATGAAGATGTGTTTCTATGACATATAGACTATGTTTAAAGGTTATATCAAATGTCAGTAGACCAATTTTTGCAGTAAAAAATGTTGGTGGAAAACATATTGGACTTCGGAAGACTGATGTGTGCAGGCTATGGATGATGTTGTCAGGCCACAGACAACATTATTAGACCAATTTCTGTAGTATGGATTTTATGTTAGTATTCCACGCCCGATGTCAGGTGACTTTTGTGTAGGCAATAGGCGACAGCTCGACAAAACCGGTATTACAATGATGCCATGTTGTGCACCGTCCAAAGGCAAACTGGGTCACGGCACTCACGCCATGTGAACTTACCATTGTTTGCAAGCCAAAGGCAAATTGGGTAGTATAAAGCCCGTGTCACTGCCATCGTGTCCAGGAAAAAGGTGAGCGCAGAAGGCACTTAGAACTCGAACTTCATTTGTATATCTGCCCAAGATGAAAGAGTAAGGCCACGTTGAATTTTTGTTTACTATTGGTGCGTCCAAGGAGTGATGCGGGAAGGCCATGCTTTCGATTCCGGTGAATTATTGTTTTGGCCAAAATAGATAGAGGCAGGGAATGCCGACTAATAATTCGATATGTGTAGGCCCTATTTCGATTGGGGAACGAAACACTTATAACTCTTCTGACCATTTTTTTGTATACGACTAAGAAATGCGAGGGTGTCCATGCCCTACCACGACTGGTTGATTCGACAAATCCACATCCTGAACTGATTTCATAGACGACTCCATTGAGCAATGTGTATGTTAGGGTGGTGTGGTTGCCCCTGTCCACGTTAGTATACCGTTGTGTGTAAGACACGTGAATGGGTGAAGAGTACATCCCTACGCATTTAAGTTGTTGTGCAATAGGAACACGGAACATCTCAAATCATTCCTAATCCTCTAAGTGATGTCCCTGAATCAACGGATGAACGACGTCTCTAAAACCATTGTTGCCTTGCTAAATATAAGCCCCCCCTCCCCTTATGTTCTTTGTCTTATGTTTGGGTGGGGTCCGAAGCAGATAGCCCTTGGAAGATGCTACCACTTTTGACTGATCCAATATCTTAACTACCGACACCCATAAACTAGGTTGCCTGCTTTTAACCAATAGCACTGCCTAAAGTGTCACCGACCTTTATTATTTGTGCCTGATGTAATGCCGATTCAAGGTTACAAACCGATGCCACACGAAATCCAGATTCTTGCAGACCTGAGGATGGATGTTTGCGTTCCAATTGGACACTTGACTTCTATAGCACCATCCCCTGTTAGATAGGTTTCTTCCTTGGGCGATGTTGTTTGCATTAATCAACATCGCTTTCTTGAGACAGAAGACTGTTGGCTATGTCCTGTCCCTTATTTCGACGTTACTTCACAAAGCCCACTGCAACACACCCAGTTTGTTTGCTGCCTTAGATGATTTGTAATGCCTTTTCCAACGACGTAGCCAAATGTGGCACTAAGAAAGAACAGATGGCATGAAGACTAGTTGAGTTACCTGTCGGTTTAAATGACAGTCTCCTGTCGCAATGCATGAGCCCATGTACAATGTCGCCAAGGGTATACACATAGGCCAATGGCTATTGCATACCAGCTAGATAATATTTTGCCTGCCATTGTACAAATGTCGCATTGCCTATACCGAGATCCAGATTTTATTTGCAGCGTTTGATGCACACACACCAAGGAATGATAATGCAAAGCCTTTGCATCTCTTTGCAGCTAATCTCTTTGCAGATGCGCAAGCCTAACAACGTATGTGCCTAGCCATGCACTTATTAACAATTAGTACGTTTTCAATTTTAATCGATGTGCACAAGACTGGCTTATGTAGTACACACCTGTTGTAGATGTTCATTACGTTTGATGACCTAATTTCCCAGATGCCCCATCCCACTAACGTTTTTGCGTTAGAGACTGAGCGTCCTTGAGCTTAACTTCATGCCCTTTGCTGACTCACCATTACTGAATGAGCACATGAAACATTGATGCGTGCCGGGTTTGAAATTAGATTTTCGTTTGACAATATACGAATACGATTATGTTGGCAGGCTCATACAATGCCGCATCCACATACCCGTCAAGCCACCCTGTGTATAGGTATATATGCGAATGCTCGCAGGCCGTGTTTTATGGTCTTAAAGGGATGTGTGAATTGTCCCCGGAAGATTTTAATCATTCCACTTCGACTCATGTTGACCTCATGTACGTAGGGTTTTGGACACGGAAACAACCTATTTCCAAAGGTTGACTGCACTTTTGTGTAGCGCCAAAGACAATTTGAGCACCCTACGTCTGGACATTTTCTAATCGTATAGTAGCACAAATGCGAATGCGGTCCATGGAATGACTTTGATTTTGGCAATACCATTACCTTGTAGAACGATTGTAATCAGCATTCCTCAGTTTATATGAACAATACAGATTCTGCCAAACAAAGGCAGATTAAAGGCACTCCAACGTCCTACTTCGACAAGTCTGTGCAAGGCATGACTATGCTGTGGAAAGCCTCGGTTGATTCTTGCATCCTTTTAGAGATCGCCTGCTCATATGTGCACATGCCGGCATTAGCGTGCATGCAGCTAAAATGGATTCCATTCTACTGGCAGACTCCCTTGCTAGTATGCAATTCCACTACCACGTAGGCAGGCCTTGTTAAAGTCGCATTGCCATTGCTGACTTCGCTTACCAGATTGCACAGGCCACACTAGTATGTGTGTTTGTCCTTGGTTGATAGGATTGTGGTCTGGTAAAAACGGGAGATATAACACATTTCACAAACCTACAAATGGGTTTAGCGATGTGAACAAACCAATACTGAATATAGGATAGGTCCATGTCAACCCACGTCGAATAGCATGTCAGACACAAACTACTACGAGTGGTCCATGAGGCTAAAATCTCACAGGTCTTGGTTGATGGTGCATGTCATTTCTCGATGATGATGTTGCCCATCCATGTGTCGGAGGACACAACCATGTGCTGTGCAGCCTTCACTATCTGTACCGATTTCGTCTGCTCCCTGATTCCAATGCCGTCCGATACGTGGCCCACTTGGAGATTTTTATTTTTTTGCGTGGATTTTAACTTAGAGGAGTAGACGTCATTTTTCCAAATATTAGTAATGAACATGTACAGCCAAAATATGCACGTTCGAAGGTACAAACACACATTAACTTCCAAAAAACTTTTTTAGGTATAAAAGTAGTTTTTGAATAAAAATTTAAACGTATTTTTATTTTAATTTTTTTATTAATTAAATACCGCTAAAAGGAGGAAATGTTTATAAACATAGGTAAAATATGGCAAAAATTATAAAACAACAACAGAACATTTATAATAATATGGTCAATTAAATGTACTTATTTAGCAATTTTTTTACTTGTATCTTTTGTTGTGATACTACTAAAAAAACAAGTAATTTATTAATGGTTAAAACCAGTAAATACAAATAATTATATAATTACCTCAAATTCACCAATACACTATAGTACCCGGAAATTTATATGTCAACATATTTTTTTTGTTTGTATTTTTGCTGTTGGTAATTCCCCCAATGGTATCTATGAATGAACACTGAAAAACCATTATAAAATTAATTCCGAATATTCAAAATAAATATCGTAACCGCCCATTTTTCAATATTTTTTTTAAAATTTTTTTGTTTTGGTTCGATAACCGTGAAAATAGGTAAATTCAATTATAGTCAATCTGCAACCAGGCAAAATCTAAACATTAACACATAAATTTACAACTAACTTTCGTAACTTGAATCCACTCCAACCCCATTTGTTTATTACTTTAAAATACTAGTTTCGGCTAAGACCATAAACTCGGTAATTAATGAATAAATATAGGAAAACCATTTTTTCAAATTAATAGTTAAAAAGAAACACATTTGAAATTCAATATCTAACGCATAATTAAACATTGTACCTAATTTTTTATTAGTTTTTTTTTCCTTGATAACGGTACCTCTCGAATATTGTATTCATAAATAAAAATAAAAAAATAAAATTATACCAAAAAATGTTCAAACAATAATCTAGTTACCCTTAAATTTAAAAAATTCAGTAATAAAAATAGGGAATAACACAAATTTATACAAATTACACATAAAATTAGAAATAACTGTTGTTTGGAACGCGCTGTTCCAACAGTGTCAAGACACAAATGTTGGTGGCAAATTAATGTCTTCTTAGGAATTGTTCAGGCCACGCTTCATCGGCCAGACCTATTGTTCAGCAGACACGAGGTTCGTTGGCAAGTCTACGGTCGGTAGAGATTATGTCCAGTCTGCGGACGGATCTGACACATTTCCAACATTCACTGACCCCATGTGTGTAGCTATGAGATTATAGGTAATCTATTGGCCCGAATTGAGTTGATAGTTTGTGTGTGCAACGCCAAAGAGTAATGTGAATCCATGTCCGAATGTCGGCTCACATGTTGTGGTAGGGTAAAATGCGATGTGGGAAGATAGCGTTCAACGTTCACAAATCGTTGTTTCAGGATTAAGGAGAAGTGAGAAAGCCAAGCCTGATGTCAGTTGACCATTTTTTCTTTTAAGTAGGCAATGGGCGTGGGGGGGTTGGGTCCCCACGAACATTCCAATGTCACCTATATTGTTTGAGGACACAGGTCAATGGCAGGCAAGTCATTCCTTAATGATCGTTAAGTTAATGTTCAAAAGCAAAAGCCACGCCATATTTGGGCAGTCCATGACTGAATAGGTTGGAGCACTTTTTTTTATCTATTACTACCTTATGCAAGCTACCTACTCTGACCTTCATAGATTGGTCGTTATGTGTAGACCAAGGTCATTGTTTGAAGGAAAAACTTCCAATAGTTGAGTGAGGAGCAAATGCCACGTTGATGCGGGAGTCCACATATATTGTCTCTTGGATGATCTTTCTTGTCGTTGGTTTATTTGGTTGCCTTAATCACACAAGGCTTAGCTGGTCCTGCCTTCCGTTGGTAGACATTGTCATGTCTGATACGTGCAGCCATTGGTTGTTATTTTCTTAGTTTTTCAAAGTCATCTTGCCAAAAGCCTAAGTCCTGCTTTACACCTGCCTTACGATGGAAGATATATATGTCAAGCGACCCGTGCAGGACCTTGAAGATATTGCATTTCATTGCCAAACTTTTCTTTCCACATGATCACATGCCATGTCAAATGTATGTATGATTTGGTTTATGCAGGTTGACATTGGCCGATATTGCTTTCCCAAAGCGCAAAAGCCTTGGTTTATAGTTCCTGCCATCAGCCGGCGTCAATGTCACCTAGACGATGCATAAACGCCACATGTTATGCGTGCATGCCATGGAAAATGCTATATGTCGATGTCTGATACCGCTTGCTAGATACGCACAAACTACATTAGCTGCATGATGACCTTCTCTAATGCTGCATATTGTTGTACGACTTCTCCTTGTCGATGAATGAAGGCTTACAATAATGTCTCCCAATCGACGCACCCACGCCATGACTGATCCGTGCAAGTCTTAGGGAGAAGTTCCCCCTCCCATTGATCACGTTTCGCGATGGATATAGTGATGCATTTAGAAAGTAAACAACAAACCACCAATTCTCACTATTTCTATGCCCACAATGCCACAGCATTGATGCATGATGACCTTGGCTATTGCTACTTGTCATTAGTTGATGTGACTTTGTTGACGGCAATTATAGTACACATCCGTTTCGCCTAGGTCCATGCACTGACACACTATCACTAATGTCATTTGGTCGATGTGACATGAAAAGGCGATCTGCAACTTGGGATGGTTCATTCAATTTTGGCCGACATCTCTTGACCGTTGCCCACACGTCACAGAAGGTGCTTGCAAGGCTTGGGTGATGCAACCTACCGTTGGCTAAAATAAGTAGATTGATGTGTGAAATCTATTGACGATGCTAGAAGTCCACATCACACCGATGTGTGAAAGCTACGAAAGATGTTTAGAAGTTTCTTTTTGACATGGACAGACTGATGAGTGCACTCTACGGACAATGTTGTCAAGCAGTATTCTATGTAGGCATGCCATACTCGTTGTCGATTGACTAGTATATGCACGCAAAAGTTTATGCATCAAAGCAAGGCTCGATGTGATTTGCCTATTGTTTGTAGTCTATGACCAATTTGGTTATTCCACGGCTAATAATTACTAAGGGATGTGCAGAAGCGACGACCGATATGTGTTGTCCACAATAATTGGTGGTTGAGAGACGTTCACAAACCACGGTCCATGCGGACAGTCAACAAATAATGTCTCCTGGATGTGTTGCTTGTCGTTGGACATGTCGTTTGCCCTAAGAGCACATTCCTAGAGAGATACTTCCTATCATTACACGACACCGATGTCACCTTGTTGATGCGCACACACCATGACTCACGCATTAAGTTCTTGGATGATATTGCGTGTAATAGTTTGACGTCACTTTCGAGATTCTCACTAGGATGGACGATGTTGCCTTGCGTTGGCCAACGCTAGCTTAACATGTGCCGAAGCACAATCGATGCAGGCAGTCCATGACAAAAGTCTATTGAGCAGTATGAAGTCTATGAGTGATGCAAGCAGACCATGTCCGACGTTGGGTGGTCGTTGTGTGCAGGGAAAGGGTGATTCATTCCTGCAAAAGCCCGATGAACAATAGTTATGTACAACGGAATGGTTACTTGAACTACTTCTGAAGTCGGCGTTCCAACGTAAGCTGAGCAATGTGCACAAGCCATGTCGTTTTCGTTTGATGATGATGCTTGCTAAAAGCAAAGTCCTTGGCTGAAGGTTTTTGTCGTTGCTCTTTAATGATATCGCCTTACTAGTGTGTACACACCACGATTAAAGCATGAAATACCGGGATGATTCTTCTTACTATTGGCCAACAACACTTGTCTAAAGCCCACTCAGATTGCCAAACATTCGAAAATGCAAATGTAGCCCATACGATGCACACACAACATGTGTGCAAGAGTTTGTTGGTGTTCAATTCCGTTGAAAAACATCGCTTTCTACATGCGCACAATTATTGTATGATGTGTGAATGACTTTTTTAAGGCTTCCTGTCGTTAGCCGACATCATTTGTAAAAAGACTAAATGTTGTGGTTGATGGTGCTTGTGTTGCTGAATCAAATCGTGCAGCCATCACCCCCCCAAAGTTTTATGCTCCCATGACCTTCTTAAGAGGTTACATGACATTGTCCGGTGTCACATTCTAGATGCGCACAAATCCCATCTAATGCGTGAAGAACTTAGATGATGCTAACTATCGTAGACAACATAGGTTTTGATGATAATTTAGTCCATGACCTTATGTCGGCCAAGATCATTTGCTCACAACACTACAAACTTATGCTGCCCGGACTTGGCTAAAGCAACCTTCCATTTGTCGATGTCTCCCTGTAAATGCTCCGTCTACGAGACCATCTTTCTAATCTCAAATGAACACAAGCACCCCATCGCTGTCATTCATCAGGTCTTGATGTTTTTGGCTTGATCGTTGGCCGCTGTTGCTAGCCAAAGTGATGTGTCATGTTTGATTTGCTCTAACCACTACTTAAGTTTCCTATTTTATGGAAACATAACATATATTCATATTTTGCAGGGCCTTAGACATGGCTCCGACATATTGTTATGATGTGCCGTCCTTTTTCTGACATCCATCCCCTTTTTTTAGATACCACATTTCGGTTCGTGTGTAATGCTTGCCTAAGTTATCTCCTTTGTGGATTGTATCTTAAAGAAATATATGCCGATGCCACATCGTTTGTTGCACCCCTTGATGGATTGGCATGACACTTTGGTTACAATCCTCGAGTGTGTGGGTGCATGCTTCGACAATGCTCAAAGCCATTTTCACACAACAAAACGTCCCGCCAAAAAACCGATTATGCAGTCTACGAACCTGAGTAGATAACTTTGATGTTTGCAATCAATGTTTACAGATACGACAATGCATCATACCATGTTTTACATCAAGACACTTGATGTTTTGTAGGCTCGACAAGCTGGCAACCCCGGCGACGTTATCAGTACACTTGTGTACAGGATAAAAGTGATTCTTCGCAAACCACACCCCTATCTGTTGAAAATTGTTAGTAGGCCAAAGGTGATGCGGGAAGGCACGCCCGTAGTCGGTTTGACATTTGTGAAAGCCCGAAGGCGATACAGAGAGGCAGACCCCAACCATGTTAGCCTAGCAGTTGTGTGCATCCACGGTCTGCAACAATCGTCCTTATAATAATAATGCCCATGTCAAAAAGCTAAAAACCTATATAGGAATTCCATGACTAACGTCAGTTGAACCAATATGCAATCAATGACAATGTTTCATATCAATTCCCTTGTCGTGTGCTGACTTACTTGCCCCAAAGTTCATATGTTTAGGTCCGATTCCTTAGCTCCTTTGTGCCAAACGCCTTTATGTGTCCTAAATCCGATGTTCATCATATGCCGTAGTATTATGTTAGGTCTGGCTAATGCTTCATTTTGGTGGCCAATATGGCTTCCCCCTGTCAAAACTGTCTACCACACACGATGCCCCAACCATTAGTCAATGCTAATGTCGCTTTCCTGGTGCACATGTGCTATGTCTGATGCTTGCATGGTTTGGTTAATGCTTCCTATAGTTTTCCGACATCCTTTACCCAATGCCCACGTGCCACGTCAAATATGTGGCTTGATTGAGCTTTTTACGTTGTAGTGCGGATTTTGACTTACACGAGTAGACATTATTTTTTCAGGAGATTCATCAAACATGTACCCCAAAGATGTACGTTCAAGTTTAACAGCATCGATTCCACAAGTCACCTTTTTTATATATACAAGCTATTTCAGTGTTGTTTTGGTTAGCCCAAAATTTCTGTAATGATTACAAAACATATTGAAATATAAAAGGACTGCCCAAAACTCCATACTATGTACCCTTAAGTCACGCAACTTTCAAGAAGTTTTTTTGGGCAGTTATTTCCGAAAATGAAAGATTAATGACTCAAAATAAACAATTGAAAAAAAGGTAAATTTTAGTGCAAAATTTCACAAAAATATAGTAATACATAAATTCAATACTCATTATTTTTAACTTTATTGTTTGGTAAAAATCCTGAAAAATAAGAAAATTTAACAACATATAAAATAATTCAAAAACTTAACAATAAATATAGTACACACTTAATTTCAATAATTTCACAAACTATTTTTTACAACTTTTATTTGTGTTTGTTAAATCTGAAAATTGGTATCATCATGAATAAAACCAATCTAAAATTAACGCTATCAATGCCCAGTAAATTTAACAATAAACTCTCAATTAACTACTATTTTTTAATTTTTATTTGATGAATCAAAAAAGATATACAAACTAATCCAAATGAACTCAACTAAATTCACAATAAATATACACGTCTGGCCGACATGTTTACTTATAGGGGTGCTCCCGGTCATGACAACCTGGTATCAAGACGCAATGCGGTTTATGAAAGTTTTTTTAGGTCAAAGTCTCTTTTGCCATGTCTAAGAAGTCTCGATCATCGTGGTTTTTTCATAATTTACAACAATTCTAATTTTTACGTTTCCCAAATCCCGAAATGGGTATAGTTTAATTTAAAATAGGAAAATATTGAACAACGTAAAAATAAACTACAAGCCAAATGTTCTATGTTTTTATGTAAGGAAGGGATTTAACACTTTTAATTTTAAGTAAGAATGGACGTACGCGTTATGACCCAAAAGTACCCCTATATTTAGAAGGACCTTCGTTTCGTGTCTGGAGTATTTGCCCCTTTGGGGTCTGTACGAAGCTTTTTAACTAGTTATTCATTATATAAGGACTAAAGTATTGAGAAATTAAACATTTAACAGTAATTAAAAGAATATATTTCATAAAGGGTCATAAGAAGTATCATCGTCACAAGCCAAACATTATCCAACTACATATAATTACTCTTACGACCGTCCCTTTACATTGAAATTAAATACCTAAATAAGTCTTATAATAACTAGAACAATCACTATACTTCGAATCTATGTAGCACATCCAATTCTTGAGAGTAATTTCCCAGCTTCACATTCAATCTTCTATCGTCTTCAACTATACTTATAAGTATCACAAGTAGGGATCAGTACAAACAATTGTACTAAACTATGGCAATAAACGAAAAAGTGCGAACATTGACATTTTAGATAATAAAATTCAGCAATTTAACCTAAAACATTCAATCGATTTAAGCCAAACATTATAAGAGTTTTCAGTTAAACACTTAGATAAGATTCATAATTTTAGACCAAAGAGCATTTGCGTAACTTCCAAAATTTTACAAGGTAAAACGTCCAATCATATTATAGTACAATTTTTTAACTTTAATTAACTGCATCATTTAGATTCATCACATTATATCTATCCTAATGAGTGAACTTCCACTGCCAAGCGAAGAGAAAGTGAACTCATTGTTCCTTAAGAATTGTCCCAATCTCAGGATTATCCTAAGACTCACTAAGGTAGACTGAAGGAGTATGCATATGCCGCCTTCACACCACAAAGTAATCCCTCATACTACCCTTTACGCTAATCAACCAGGAGAACCAATCCACCCTCCATGAAAGTAAATAACCATTAAAAGACACACAACACACCACAAAAGTCTTCCTTTTGGAATGACTACTTTAGTGTAATCGATTCTATAAGCGTCCATACTCCCCACCCCACACCTGCCCTAATTAAAGTATATTTTTCTTTTAAGAATGTTTGGCACATGTCTACCCTTTCGGATGTCCGAACCGGTGCAATAGTAGAGTGTCCCATACCACCACCCTATCCTCAGTAGGACGTATTTTCCAGTTTTACAACACTTAGTCAATATCATTCTTTTTGTCAGGGTTACATTTACCGATCATAGACATGAGATTTAGACATGTATCCTGACATTAACTCCCTATGAGGATGGGATCCTCATTTCACTAATAAAGGTAATTCATTTACAGCTTTTACTTTTGGCTTTTTCCCCAATGGCTACACCATCAGCGCATAGTTACGGGATCAGGAGATTGCTCTTAAGTACTCTTTGTCTACTGACGGGTACTTATCTCTAGGTTAACATTGGAATAAAAACATATCACACTCACGAAGTGTAACAACCCTCTTCGATTATCCCTCTCAGTTGGTCATACTAAACCCCACAGATTATAAACACTTTCATCTTCGGTATTAGATAGCTGAGTGATACCACATCTCAACTCTGGGAAGGGCATTCATCCCTCCGACTTATTTTAAAAGCTATTTGATTTAGTGAGAGTTAGCTATTAACATTTCCCATCGTACTCACGAGGAGCTGTCCAACACCCCTCAAAACTCACTCTATTTACTCATTTTTTTCATACCCGTCATGTAATTGTGTGTGTGTACTTGTGAGCACATCTTTCACATAAGCATCATTTCACTAACAGTAGCTTCTACTACATGTTTTAGTCCTACATTCATCAATTGAACAACATTTAACATGCTTCATCATAGTCCATATACTTTACCTAGAGGCATAATCATAAGCAAACATGCTATTGACT
Organism: Solanum habrochaites; assembly: GCA_027704765.1. Lineage (NCBI taxonomy): Eukaryota > Viridiplantae > Streptophyta > Magnoliopsida > Solanales > Solanaceae > Solanum > Solanum habrochaites. Next base: position 38,199,864 of record JAKWJA010002499.1, read on the forward strand.
TCAAAAACCTCAGACCATCTTTATCTTAATATCTTCATATCATATACTAGGTCTTCAAAGCCCCACTTACAAAACATATAAGTATAAAAAGTTCATCAATAAATACCGGCAACCATAAGGTGAGCGATACACAAGTCAAGAACATTACACCGAATAACATATGCAATATACGAAAGTCACCATTTAACAAATACATTATCAAATGTCCATCCATTTCTCAAAAATTTTTTCCAATCACATATAAGTCCTTATGCAAGTATCTAACAACATAGGCACATAAGAAAAAAAATTATTCATACCTTACCCAACATGCTCATTAACCTTTTATTATGCTCAAAAGTTTAACGATGCATATCCTATACTTTAATTTCAATTAAAAAACATTTTAACATTTAAAATCGCAATTATAAACAAATGAAATTTAAGTCAGTATAAACACTTTTACAGAAACCCATCGTAAATCAAATTTCAAAAAGGCACTAGAGTTTCGAAAACCCATTTTTGAACTCATTTGTGACAAGGCCTCCTTGATGTCGGAAGCAAGTTTAAGGATGATACATACCTCAAATATAAGCACCCCCTATTTTTATTTACGTCCAATCATATTCCCTTCTTGCCCCTTGATCTTATCTCCAAATGTGTCTTTGATAGGTTTTCTTTAGAGAGGGATTTGTGAATATTTTATGTGAGGGTCTTGTCTATGTTTTAAGCTTAAAATAAACTTAATAGAACTTTAAAACCTAAACCTAATTGGACCTTGGGTTAAAAAATTCTTGGGTCATTTAATAAAACCCACAGTTGGCAGAAAAAGGCTGTCAATAACTTTTGGCGGAGTCAATTGATGACCAGCTACGGGCGTCGCCTAGTTGACGACTCATCCAGTTTGGCATTGATGAATTTAGAGGCTGCTACATGGGGGGATAGAATTCCCAGTAGATGGGGCATAGGTGGGCCTAGTCCTACTAGACTGCCTCGTCGATTCAGAGGTGGTTTTGGCAGTTTTGTCCAAGCCTTGGGACCTTCAACTAGGGTCCATTGTGGGTACTAAGTTGGGTCGTGCCAGGATGTTGAACCCCTAAACTAAGTTGTCTATATCTTAGGAAACCTTAACTTATTATTTGAATAGAACCACGTAAAACTCATTCAAATAAAAAAGACGCTGAAAACCCTTCTAATTCACCCTTCCTAAGCGTCGATGGGCCTTATCAGACGTTTTATGCCCTTCTAGGGTGTCGTGTCACCTACCTGCTGATGTATTTAGTCTTCAACTTTCACCAATTAGGTAGCGCACACTCACAACTGATGGTGCAACCTTCGTTAATGTTACATGTCATTGGGAAGATCATTAAAGCTGCGCACATCCACATTTTACAGGCATAGGACTTGACTTCTGAACTGCCATTGCTGAACACTATTTTGAGATACGCCTTATTCCATCTTGTTCTTACATCCATGGATAAGCAATTGATTTTAACAACGTACTTGCATATGCAACGTGCGCCAAGTCACATGCACGTGCTTATGAGATCACAATCTCATTGGAGTACATAAAAACCGATATATGCAGGATACGATCGATGTTGGCAGGACACATTTGATGTCAGAATCAAATCGGTGGACTGCTGGGAGCTTATTATCCCGTCAGCATATTTATGTTTCTAGGCTATCAAAAAATAAACGTTGTGTACATGCCAACGGTGATGCACGTAGTCCATGCTCGTACTCACTAAGTGATGCACACAAGCCACGACTGATGCTTCAGTCCCAGGTCCATAAAGAGAAACGTACACAAGCAACGACCCGATGCGGTCGTAACGCATTATGTCCCTCGAATGCCACTTGGTGTTGGACACATACGGTGCCAATCTCATATGCTTGGCAGAAGCTGTATGGTCGTTACCTGTACGTTGATTGTCTCCACCAATCATTTACACCCACATCTAATTAAGATAGGACTGGATATATTTTAATTCCATTGGGCCATGTCACTTTCTAGCGCTCTAGAATAGTGATATGCGTCCCTTTGCTGATACAGCTTAGAGATATGACAAACCTGACTGATGACGGCCGTCTACGAGCAACGTCAGCAGAGAAATGTGTAATCTACAGCCGATAAGGGTAGCATCTCTGATTGTTTTGTGCATGCAAAAGGTTATGCGAGAAAGCCAATACATTACCTTTGGAACGATTGTCACCGGCCTGGATGATAAGCGCAGTCCCGACAATGTCATCGGTGGCGAATGTTCCCACTTGTCATTGGCCAATGAAGCTTGCCTTAAACACTTAATCCTTGATGATAGTGGTTTTTCCATTGGGCCGATGCCAATTGTCATATGCTGATTGTGCACAAGGCTAAATATATTATTTAAAGCTTGACTGATGTTGCCTTCCATTAGCATCCCCTTGTACCTCAAGACCATATGAACTTGATAATGTGCCGTCCTTGGCCAACATTGATCTTTCTCACCTCCATGCCAATTGATGAATGCAATGTGAGACTTTTGTTCCGATGTTACGTGATAGATGTGTGAAGATTTGGTTGATGTCTCCTTTCCATTTACTGATGTCACCCCGATTCTTAGCATTAGTGCGACACCGATGTTTACCACGCCCCATCGATTTTCCCCACACTTCCCGGAATTTATGCGTTCATCTTTTGTTTATGTAAATCATGCCATTTGGTTTATGCTCAGAATTGATGCCCTACGACCCGATCAATGGTGTGCATACTTTTCTTGTTTGTTCTGTGCTATTGGCATAACCGTATTCCCCGACGAATACAAGCAGTTCCTCATACTTTGGTTGACTTGGTCGATTTAAAAATTTCACCAACAATGCACACCACGCACGGATATGCATCCAGTCATTGGCTGTAACTGACTTCCATCACGAATGGTGGCACAGCTTGACTGATACATGCCATGTCATTCTTGCAATCATTGGTCGATACCTTCCTATCGGTCTTAATTAACGTCTCCTTTCCCTTTGCGCACAAGCCATATCTTTGGGGTGTATGTCTTGGTCGATTGTCTATGTTTACTTCACCATGCCCACAGTAGGATTTCATGCATGCCTTTTGTGATGATGCTGATTCTCTTTCATACTTTGCTCAAACAACGTTTAGATGCTTGAAGACTTTGGCTGAATGAGTCATGCAATTGGAACCAATTGAATTGTCCAATGCATTCAGGCAACGACTGAGAGTTGCCACAATCAATTGCACCATTCCACGTTGACATGTGCAAACCTTGGCTGATGCTGCCTATATAGTGATATTTTTTTCCGCCAACACGACGCAGAGCCATGACTTAATTTTTCTACATCAAAGTGGTATGCCCTTTGCTTTGTTCTCAGTCCTCTCGTTTGTCAACTCTTTGGCTGATTCACACATGCTATTGTCTATGTGCTCAAAAATTGGCTGAATCCGCCCAGTAAATTTACTCATAACACGATTAATGTGTGATGGCCTTGAATGAGGTTTCATGTAGTTGGGAGACGTCGCTTTATAGATGCACATATTCCACATTTGGGCGTACATGATTCACCTTATGTCGATCCATCGCCTACCTCTTCATGCATATTCTCTCATTTTCCACCAAAACACCCGCGTCTTTCTAAAGCATTATTCACCTGAAGTCCGGACTGTAATTAATTGCTCGATGTTGCTTACCATATCTTCAATGCACTCTTTAAATGTCTGCGGGACTTGGTGATAGTTATCACATCCGTTTGGTCTGACATCTACATCTTACTATTTGCTGCTATTGCAGATGATGGTACGTGCAGATCTATATACCAAGCCTATTTTGAAGACTAATGAACATTTCTAGAAGTAAATATCAGCCTGTACAATTGAGTGTGTGTAGGCCTTCAATTAAGCTGGCAAGCAATGTTGGACGTTAACAGATCATGTGTCTTCTTCAATATGATTATTTCAAGCCCACGTCAAAGGTTGTGGTGTGAACTGTGTCATTAGAATACAGGCGATATGGTATATTCTTGATGTATCCTGGACTATCATTGTTATGGGCCAAGGGTGCAGACAACTATGATTTGTGAACAATCAAGCGCTATGCCTCAATAGCCACAACCAACGATTGAGCCATGTGTCAGGTAACAAGTGGATGCAGCACCCACTTCTAACATCAGCTGGTTGTGTTTTGTTTTTTTATTGTTCAGTGCCAAGGGGCGGTGGTGCGAATGAAGTGCAAGTGGGTGTGGACAACCGCGGTGGTTTTTGACGTGCGAACGAGCCAATGGGGTAGAATGTGTTTTGTTCCATGTGGATGTCTCGTCCCCGTGGCGCGTTTGGTTACAAGCCGGGATAAAAGAGCAACCTCGCCCGTTAACTTGTTTCATCACGCTGTGTGTCTCAAAGTCCGGGGGGGTCTTTTGAGATTGGACCGCTGTGTCTTGTCGTTTCCTAAACCGGGAGGCGACTTATGTTAGGGGCGTTCTGGTGATCCTCTTTGACTATGGCTATGTGGTTGTCCGCGGGATGATGGTGCACACGGCATGCTGATGACGTGGTGTCGTTGGTCCTTGGTTTGTGTGCGTGGCTTTCGTTGGGTCAATTTGCTGTTCCTTTATTAAACAGCCATTTCTTCTGTGGTCATAATCCTTGGCTTGATGTTCTGCTCCTTTGGCCAACATTTCGTGCATGGGGTCGGCACACGACTTCCTCAGAACGGAAGGTACAATGCTTTCCTGTCCTTGGATGATTGCATACATTTGGCCAACTCTTTTTCCAGATAAACACATCCTGAAAAATGCCTGCACTCCGTGGCTATCTCCTCTGTCATGGAACGATTTTGTAAGACTGATTGTGTAGGATATAGACGATTTTTGAAGGTCATAGATTATTCACCAGACAATTTTCAGTCTACTATCATGGTTGAGAGCCATGTTGGACGTCGCATAAATTATGTGTGCTATGGACGATGGTGTAGCACAAGTTCAACATTCCAAGACTATTGCTGTAGTATAAATGATTTGGTAACCCCACACCCATATCGGCTGAGCTTGTTATCCCAAAGTTAGCATTAAAGCACGTCGACATTGGCTTAACAATATTGGCCATCGCCAAGTGAGATTCTAGCTCGCCACGTCTTCGATGTCAACTGACTATTGGTGTGCAATCTAAGTCAATATGGGTAATGAATAATTGAAATGAATGAAGTTAAGATAGGGTCTTTCACTACTACGAATGTGCATACGACAATGGTATGTTTTAGCAAAACTTAGCCACGTTACTATAGGGTGTCTAGCACTGTTGAGCCGTTTCCAAAAGGATTGTATATATTTGCTAGGACTAAGTAATAAATCCATTTCCATTATGTGGAATTCGTTGCAATAGACCCTCTATATTGCAACAGTTACTATTATCGTTGCCATAAAGTAATCTGTGGCAACATTTACTCTCTATTGGAACAATTCTTTATTAAATCCCTCAATAGTTTCCCTCTATTTTTTCGCAGCCCCACCAAAACTTTTCATTTTATTTTTTTATTATTAATTTTTTATATTAAAACATTTTTTTGGTTTAGGTAAATTTAATAAGAGACAATAACATTTCCCCCCTTCCCTAATTTCCACAAGCCAGCAGAAACCTATTTTTAATTTTATCTTCCTCTTTTGTTTTCTCTTTGACCAGTCCCCACAAGTAATTCACACTACAATTGAAGCGAAGAATGATGAATTGACGTTGTGGAACGATGGAAGATTAAAGTAGAAAAAAGAATTATGGAAGATTGTCAAGTTTGTTCGTCATGTCCTGTACTTTTGTGTCAGGGCCTAACCCATTTGTTTTTTTCCAAATCTTACCTCTGTCTCTCTTTAAATTATCTCGGAACATCTAATGAATGACTGGGAGTTGTGTGTTTTGGCTTTTTAAAATCTAATTGCAAGCGCTTTGGTTCCTTCAACCTCTTGGATGTTCTCTCTTCTATATTTGAGGTTACAACAACCTTTTACTAAACCTATATTTGAAGTTTGAGGTTTGCTATTGATGTCTCTTTTTTTGTCTTAATATTTGGGTTAGTTAGTGTATGTGAAGTATTTCTCTATTTGTGGTTCTTTTTCATTAAGTTTAGCTATTGGTGGGTTTAATATTTTGTTGGATTTATGGTTAAGTCATCGGTTGTAGACCTATTTAAACCAAAACTTGAAATTGATGAGTTATTCAATTTGACCTTTGGTATACTTTGTTTGAACGGGCAGGTTCTGCTTACCTTTGTTGAGTCCAAGTTTTCATGTATACTGTCTTTCTATGTTTTTTAGAAGAAAGAAAGGAGAATGAGATAAATATTTCAGACATAAACTTAAAGGAAATGTGGAGAGAATCATGGTACAGAAAGTGAGAACAATAGGTGTCTTTCAGAAGCTGGTTCGATGGCAAGGTATATAAGGGGGTTGAGCAACTAAAATTTATGTCAGTAGGTTCGTATAGTTGACATAAACTGTTTTAGCTAGTTATTTTTACCTACCCTTGCTCACACAAATACAAGATAAAACTCTTTTTTTGGATATAATCATTGAGCTCTATCCCTACTTTCTTCTTTCAAAAACGAGAAGAAAAAAATTTAATATTTGCATTTTAAGTTAGAACAATAGAAATAAAATATAATAACATGAGAATGTGAATTATATAAAATTTTGCTATTGTTGGGTACTAAGAGACGTCTACCAGGGACAGCAACCTCCTGAGAATTCTCTTCCTCAATGACCAGGAGGTTTTTTCATTTTTACTTAATCTTCAATACTTCATCCTAATGTTTGCTACCCTTTCTTGGAACTCATTTAGTAATGTCAACCTAGATTCATAAGGAAGTATGAAAGATTATGACTAAACAACGTTTTGAGATTAAAAGAAGTCAAAATTGTAAAAACACATTTTAGTATTGAACTAGAAATTAATACCGTGGAATTCTTCTAATTGAAGCATCGAGATACATTAATACAATTTCATCTGACTTTTAAACATCAAGTACTATTAATATATGTATATTTTTCTGGGTACGAGGCATCTCATCTTCAATTTTCTTTGAATAATCTATAACATTCCCCATGGTTCTTACTTGCGTATCCTAGCCTTTTTCATATGTACAATAAAAATACTTTTTTTTGTTTCCGATATTCAAGCTAAGTATAACAAGTAGAATTGTAAGAACCTTCCCAATTTTTTTAGAGAAAAATAATATTGTTTATCTACAAAACCTCATACCAATTCCTTCGCTGGCTCAAATCAGGATGTTGGTTCTGTTTCAAATACAACTTTGAAAGAGTTGAATATTATAGTAAGTTCTTCTTGTCTTTAATTTAAAGTTAAACTTTGGGCCTCTAATTTATTAGATTTCACTTTAAATTTTTCTGAGCAGGGCTACTTTTTCCGTGGTGTTTTAAACTTATTTGAGTAATGAACTAGTGATTTAACATGACATTTTGGTAATAGTTCTCAAAAATGACATACATTTGTGTATCATTCTTTTCTCATTTTACATATGTTGTTTCATGGGTATTTGATTCAATTATCACAATTGAATAATTATAGAGACATACACTATGTTTGACTACTACTCTCTCTAGAAATTGTTGTGAAATTGAAGGAAATCGAGAGCTGAAGGTTTGCTTGTGAAATCTGAGAAATCTTGATATTTTTTTCTTCAACAAGTGAAGGTTCTGTTCTGTCATCTTTAAGGTTATAGCTGAAGAAACTTCAAGTATGAGTTGTTAAAATTTTCTTCTATAATCTCTTCTTTTCCTTTAATTGTTGAGGTGTAGTTAGTGTATTTGATGTATTTCTTCATTTGTGGGTTCTTTTTCATTAAGTTTTAGCTACTGTGGTTTTAATGTTTTGTTGCTAGTAATGTTGAAATGTAGACATATTTGTTTTGATATTGATGTTGAATTTTTCATTCCATGAGTCTTTCAATCGGTTTTGAGTACCCTAGCATTGATGATGTCTTCTTTGATTTCACCTCTCGCTTAAGTAGCTATGTGAGAAATTTTTGTTTCATAATTGTTAAACACTTACATATATCAAAAGGAAACAAGATATATATTATCATGAAAGTAGGAAAAACTGAATTTCACTATTTGGGTGTTTGCCAATTTGACATGAAATGCTAAACATCTAAAATGCCGGATCATATTATTTGCCGTAAAAATCCCTTTTAATAACGTTAGGGAATGTTCTGCCTTGATTTAAATCAACAAGTTTATATCCGAGGGAATACTTTTTTAAAATATATTTAGGATACTTTTTTAAGAATGTATTTTTATCAAAAATAATTTTTTTTTACGGACCAAAAAATTATATTTCCTTATCTTTATCAAATTCTTTTAACTGCTGTTGAAAATTGCATTGGTGCTTTGCAATATGTTTACACTAACTAACCTACGTATTCTTCCTGTACAGTTTTGGGAGATATGTTGGATTCTATCTAATACACTTTTGGCTATTTTTTGTTTTATTTCATATTTTTTCCTAATTTTTTTGTTTATTTGGTCAATGTCACTAGATATCACTAGATAATTTGGATAGAAGTTGGAAGGGATGAGGACGATGGCAGTGATTAATATATTAGTAAATGAAGATTAATCATGATAAGGAATTTCAACAATCTTCAAGTGGAAAATGAAACAATATGCCCTTGCAAAATATGCATAATCTTTTTTTGCGATTACAAGAAATGTGGTGGAGATCACTTGATTGTAATGTTTTTTGTGGGTGGATTACTACAAATGATTATTCTGGGGAGAAGAGTTTCCTCAAGAAATACAAAATTTTTTCACTCAGACTTATGGACATTGATGGATCTTACTTCGTGATACATTCAAATATAGAGGGTGAAACCATTTATGGTGAAGAGAGATAGAAAGGGCTATCTTCATATGCAAGACTTTTTTTAAATTCTGGATTAAAAAAAAAGGAGTTATATCAAGGGTTTGAGAACTCAAGTAAGTTGAGTTTCATCATTCGGTTATACTGCTGAACTCCCTACAATGGCTTGAGTTATTCGGCGTTTTTACTGCACTATGAGACTTATTAAAGAAAGCATTTCACTTTGCTCAAATGCCCCTGTCTTCCAATAAGCTAAAAAAATATAAATGATTTGGGTATCGCTATGACAAAATACATTCATTGCCTAACGATTGGCAATGTTTATTTTTTTTTAATGAAAATCAGTAGAAAGATAATTGCAGTGTGTTGCTCTTCAGATTGCAAAATGAGGGTGATGAAAGACAAATGCACCTCTAAAACAAAGCAGAGATTTGAAGGTACTTTTATTTAAAGCCTAAGGCTTTAGAGAATGTTTAATGTGTCCAGAAAACAACTCTTGAAAGGAGATGGAATGATTCTAAAACTAAAAATTCTATCTTAAACTAAAAAACACTAAAACAAAAAAAAAACCTATCTAACTACTAAAAAAAAAAAAAAAAAACTAAATCCTAAAAACAAATACCTAATGACGGGAATTAAGGCTTCTTAGGAGAAGTTTGGCAGAGATTTTGATCTTATGCCTCCACACTTTTCAAATGATCCTTGTAATGTTCGATTGGGGTTTTAGTGTGATGGTTTCAATCCATTTCGAACCACGATCATTTCCCATAGTGTTCGGCCTGTTATGTTGATGAACTATAATTTATCACCGTTGATTTGCATGAAGCCAGAGAATATGATTTTTTCAATGATCATTCCAGGACCATCATCTTCTGGACAGGATATAGATGTGTACCTACAACCATTAATTGCTTAATTGAAGGAACTATGGGAATTTGGGATAGAAACATATGATGCTTATACAAATCAAATATTTCAAATCCGTGCAGATTTAATGTTGAAAATTAGTGTTTTTCCAGCACTATAAATGCTTTACGGATGGTATACTATGGAAAACCAGCGTGCCCCAGATGTAAATACGACATATGCTCTCAATATCTCAAACATAGTCGTAAAATGTGTTACTTTATTAATCGGGCTTTCTTGCCTCCTAATCATCCATTTAGAAGAGACGAAAAATCTTTTAATGAAAAGGAGGATCATACACCTGCACCTACATCCTTGTCGAGAATAGAAGTGTTTTTAAATTTTACTGATTTCATTAATGTTTTTGGAAAGGCAATTACAAAATACGTCAAAATAATAAGGGTCCATGGAAGAAAGAATCCATATTTTTTGAATTACCATATTGAAAACCTAATAAGTTGAGGCACAATCTTGATGTGATGCATATTGAGAATAATATATGTGATAGTTTTCTCTGGACTTTATTAGATCTTGCAAGAAATGGGGATATGAAAGGAGCTTCATCCAAGGAAAGATAATACAAATGGAAAAGATCATTTAGCTAATTCTTGTTTACCCATGAAGCAAGAAGGATTTGCCTCAAACATATCAAATCTTGTGGATGTGGATCAGATGAAAATATCAGGGTACAAAAGCCATGATGCTCATTTTATAATGCATTACTTTATCCAAATTGTGGTTCGAAAAGTATTTCCCAAGAATATTTCAGTAGGGTTTATTAGGTCGGGGAACTTTTTTAATGATATATGTAGTAAGGTTATAAAGTAAGTATATCTTGAGCCAATGCAGATTGAAAAAAAAGAAATTGTATGTTAGCTTGAAAAGATTTTTCCTCCATCTTTTTTTGATATAATGGAACATGTGCCTATACATTTGGTTGATGAAATTAGATTGGGTAGTCCAATTCATCTTCGTTGGATGTATTCCAGTGAAAGAAAAATATGTAACTTCAAGGATCTTGTTCGTAATTGACATTATCTAGACGGTTGTATAGTAGAGGGGTTTGATTTTGTAGAATTCTTTATCTTTGGTTCGAGATACCTACATTATGGAGTGAAGACACCATTTAGTACGTACTGAACTGAGGATGAAGAAGTTGTTGAAAAAGAGGGAGATGATTTGTCCCTTTTGTTTCCTAAGCTTGGGCATCCAGTTGGAAATGGAAAGACTTTTACCATGGATCTAGAGTTATCTAGTGAAGTACAACGATATTTTCCTCTATACTGGTGATGAAGCCATTGATAGAATTAATCGTAGAAAAAAACAAAGTAATTATATATAATTAACTTTCATTTTTTAAATTATGATAAGCAACTTAAAAACATAACATTTATAGAATGCCTGATATTCAAGAGTTGAATTTTTTTCATACTACGGGGAGGCATAAGAGTTACCTGAGTAATATTAGATCAAATGCATCAACACGATCCAAGACTCACAGTCTAATTTTGAAAATGGTTCCAAGAAAACGTTAAAAATGTGAAGTGCCTAATAGAGTTGCAAGAAAAATATATACTGCATATTTCATTAATGGATATCGATTTCATACATCAAAACGTGATTATTCACGCAAGTCTTAAAATAGTTGAGTGACTTTATCAGCGACAACTAACAGTGTTGCTAGTTCTTGAGATCAAAATCCCATTGATGGAGAGGTTATATATTATTGGGATTTTAAAGTTATCATTGAGGTTGATTATTACAATTTTATTAGTGTAGTACTATTTAGATTTTATTGGTTTAATAACGAAGTAAATGAATATGGGTTAACTCGTGTGTACTTCAAGGAATCACGAGGAACAGATTACCCTTTTGTGTTGGCGTCTCAAGTGCATCAATTATTTTATGTGGAAGATCAAATTGAGAAGGATGTTTATTAAACAAGGATACAGTGTTTTTTTGATTTGTATGACTTGGAGAAAGAAAATTGTCCTAATATTGGAGATACATTTTTGAGACATTTAAGTGAAGACATCGGTCCCTCATATAGATTATTCGATGTTCACATTAGATGGTCAAAAGACGATTGGGGGTTTTTCCCCCTTGGGTTGATTTTGATCATATGCCACTATTCTCCATTTTCAGAGGATCAACTATGCAATGCGAAAAAGTGAGGATGACTATGCATAATTATGTGTTGGGTTTGATGGAGTGGGATGATACTAAATAATTTTTTGAATTCTTTGTGAATATATGTTTATTTTTATTTTGAGTAAGTGATAAATATTTTTTCCTTAGAAATACATGTTTATTTTGTTCTTTTTTCTTAAAATTATATTCTTATTTGTTTCAGGTGATAAACTTTCTTTTGCAGTCTAGCTAGTAAATCATTAAAGGGAGTCTCAACAACACTACTGACGGGCTAGGATTATAGGAAGGTCTATTTCATAAGTATCTTACCCTTGTTATTGTATATGATGCACATCTAGAGTATCTTATATTGTGTGCTTAAAAAGAATTGGTGCTTATTTCATATATATAGTTTTAATAGATTTGATAATCATGTATAAGGAAGACACTTCAAACCAAAAAAAAAAGGGAAAAGGAAAACAACATGTTCAAGCTGGAACACTTATATCAATGGCTCACAAAAGGATTTCTTCATTGAGATCAAAAGGGAATGATCAATCTATTTTGCTACAAAATTCCTCTACTCTTGTAGGAAAATAATTACAAGACGAATTGCCATAAGTGCCTAAGAATTCTTGTACTTTAAAAGCACAGTCTAAAAAGGATGAAATGCCTCAGAGTTGTTCGAGACTAATAGAAAGATCAACGCAAAAACCACAATAACATGTTCCTCAAAATCTATTAGCTTTAAAAGCACAAGTTGTGCAGAAATAAGTGCCACAAGAACCTATGATATATTCCAATAATCCATGGAAGTAGCACCAAGTTCATAGAAACAATGCAACAAATGTTTTCCACAGAATCTCCTACTATAAAGCATTGATATGAAGGTCAAGTGAACAAGAGACAATTACTTTTGAAGAAAATGACCTATGAGGAGAACTAGGTAAAAACATATAGATTCACTTCTAAATATTGAAATGTAATTGTTAAATTAGTTAATATTGTTTACATGTTGTTTAACTTTGCTTCATATATTGTATGACTTGTAAATCAAAAAAAGAAAAGGGGTAGTACAATAATGCAAAGTGTACATGGGTGTAAAGAGCATAAGTTGATTGTGTTGAATAGGTACAATCAACTCATTGGTCCTAATAATGCTATTGTAACAGAGTTGGGTTGTTTTCTTTGAACCTTGGCAAGGAATGTGATTATTTGTCCTCTAAAAATTCATAATTTGAAGAATATGGACACAAAAGATGATTTGTTGGAGTATACACTGGTTTGACTTCTTCCATTCCAAATTTCATTTAAAAAATTTTCATACTTTTTACTAAAAGAAAGAAGAAATTGCAGGAGAACTTATGAATCTTTCTAAAGTGCAAAACTATTGGCTTTTGATGGAATTAGAGCTCGGAAAAGTATATGTAACGACCTGTTTTAAAGGTCCGTTTTTAAAAAAGCAACAGATTTTATTATTCTTGGAAAAACTGTCAGAGGTAACGGAGCCACGACGGATCGTCACTTGGCACGACGACCGTCGTGGATGTGTCCGTTGCAAAACCGTAGAAAATCTGAAATTGGTCGGAGAATCGACTCTCTGAACGCTCATGACGGAGTGGCAGGATGGACCGTCGCAGGCTCGACGGCCCTTCACAGGCCATCCACTTAAAACCCGTCTCTGTTGGCAATATGACGGATCATCATGACGGACCGTCGCAGCATGCCGCTACGGCCGTCACGACGTCGTAACGCATCCCAGTTCGGGTCGGATTTTCTTTACACGTTTTAAGGGAACGTTTTTTGACTATTCCTGCTTTAATTATAAAGTTCTAGGGTTAAATTTTATAAGCCGAAATTACTTTGGTGGTTAAAAGAGGTACCCTTAAGTTATTAATGGGTTATTATTTCCATCTTTCATTCTTATTACATAATAATTAGGGTCAAAGAAAGAGGGTTTTGAATAAGGAAAACATAGCAAAATACAAAAACAGAAAGTAAAAGAGAGGAGCCCGAGTGAGAGAGAGAGAGGAACCGAAAGATGACACCAAGACATTGAGGAATTTGCCTTGCTTGAATCAACGATTTCTTCGTGGAGGTAGGTTATGGTTTTCTTTTTACACTATTCATGTACTCTTAATAGCGAATGATATGTGGGTTGGGTAGTATTAATAGAGTCTTCTTTATGCTTACTTGTTTGTATGCATGATGTGATTTTTTCTAATATGATTGTGAGAAACCGACCATGATAAGCTACTGAATCCCAAATCTTGATACAAAACCTAATCTCTTGTTAATGATGTGCCTTGGTATCAAAGAAGGCTTGATGAACGAAAGTGATGAGCTGTTAGCCTTGGTCTAAAGAAGGCTTGATGAACTTCACGCCTGCGGAAACAAAACCATTTTTTTAGGGGATCGGAGTGTCCACGTACCGCCACATAGAATTAGTGGGGACGGGTGTCCCGAACCGACACGTAGATGTAGGGGATCGGAGTGTCACGTACCGACCTAGAATTAGTGGGACGGGGTGTTCACGAACCGACACGTAGAGTAGGGGATCGGAGTGTCCACGTACCGACACATAGAATTAATGGACGGGTGTCCGAACCGACACGAGATGTAGGGGATCGCAGTGTCCACGTACCGACGAAGTGAATTAGTGGACGGGTGTCACGAACCGACACGTAATGTAGGGGATCGGAGTGGTCACGTACCGACACATTGAATTCGTGGATCGGAGTGCCCGTTCCGACACCTCGTATAGGGGATCGAGTGTCCACCGTACTGACAAAGAGAATAAAGATAATGAATCTTGAAGCACTAATATACTCAATCTAAAGAACAGGTATCCCAAAAAGTATGGCATGGGAGCTTGTAGTCCTCATAGAATATGATCGGTGATATTATAAATGATGTTTGTACGTGTTGCTATCCATTTTAATAATTGAGTTTTGATTTTATGATGTATCTGAGGATATTATTTTCTATTTTGAGTTGGGGCCGATGATACCTACTTATTACTTGTGTTGTACGGACCCCCCCTACTTTTCTGTTTTTCCTTTTGTTTATTTGTGGAGTGGTAGCAAACGTGTCGGCATCTTCGACTCAACAGTAGTTTCAAGCCAGTCTTTCGTCACAACCGTATCTCAGGGTGAGCTAATGCTTCTAGCTTGGACTGGATCTCCTCCTCATGTCCTGATGCCTTGAAGTTTCGGCATAGACTAGCTTTTATTTATTGTAGCTTCTTAGAATACTCTTATTTAAGTAAATTATCATAGATGTTTCTGTGTGGTGATGACTTCCAGATTTTTGGGGATTAATAGAAGTTGAATTTTAAGAGTTATTGAATTGTCTTTTTTGATGAGTTTAAGCGTTCGCATTGCTTGAAATGTTTGATATTAAATTGAAATGATAAGGTTTTAGATTGGTTGGTTCGCTCACATAAGGAGGGTAAATGTGGGTGCCCAGTCTCGGCTACGGTTTTCGGGGTCCGTGAACAAACCTGGTATCAGAGCCTTAGGTTTCGTTGGTCTCATCACACAAGAACACGGTCTAGTAGGGTCTTAAGACGGTAGGGGGAACCGCTTTACTTTCTTGAGAAGGCTATAAGACCTTTAAAGGAAATTCCCACTCTTTTCTTTCTTTCTTTCGGCTATTACTTTGGAACTTGGATCCAATTGGTATCTAGGTGGATACAAATTCGTATCTGACCATCTTCACTCTATTTAGCGATGGTTAGAACTAGGAGCACGACTACGCCAACATCAACATCATCAGACAAGATGCATCTGAGCTCATCAGTCTCTGGGGCTTGTAGCTCGAAGTGCAACAGTGGCAAGAGGGCGCGGTAGAGGTTCGTGGAGGACCGTTCCTCCTAGAGGGAAGAGGACGAGCACCTAGCCCATCTTGGTGCTAGGGCGGTGACTCCCCCACCGACTGAGGAGTATAAGCGAAGGGGAGGATGGGGAGATGCACAAGTACAGAACGAGGAAATGCACCCCAACCTACCCCAGAGATGATCAAATCAGGTGGCTCGCTTATCTTAAGTGTTGTCTGATCGAGTGTCAGGCACCCCAACGTTTTCCGGCACAACACTCCGTGTTTTTTCAGCGGTACACATCAGCCACTATGGCCCCTCGTATGGATCCACATTGGACAATAGGCACGTTTCACTACAGACTACTGGGCCTATAATGACAAATATCAGCATGAAACTTTTTAAGGTAGTTCTTGAAATTGAAACCTCAGTCTTCAAGGGTGCAGAATTCTGAGGATGCTTATCGATTTTCCTGGTTGACTTCTCATGAGCTACTACACAGATGGGTATAGTATAACGGTTGGTGTTGAGTTCGTGAGTTACCAGTTTCAAGGGGGGAACGCCAAATGTGGTTTGGCGGTCACATGTTGAAGTGTCAACCAACCGGATGCACCACCTATGACTTGGTCTCATTCTCTAGCTTGTTTATGGATAAATATATTCCCCTGACCTTAGAGATAGAAAGGACTAGTTCTGAGCCTAGAGCAAGGTAGGTGTCGTCAATGCATATGAGGCCTAGAGTTTCGTGCACTATCCAGATATGCCAGCACTATGTTTCAGTCCAAAGATCGATTCCTCCGTTTTGAAGGGTTCGAGATCAGATTTTGTTGGCATTTCATTTCAGCCTTACAGGTAAGCTGCTACGGCAAAATCCTTCCACGAAAGTGGTGATTCTGGTAGAGAAGGTGGAAGAAAAGTGAAGCCAGATGCTTCACCACGGCAATCGACTCAAAGAGGTTTTAGAAAAGGGGTGAGTTTAATGGTTCTTATCTAGAGGACAAGGTTTCCGGAAGTTACTCAGGTTCGACCCATTCAGTCTTCACTACAGATGTTGGGTTGGGGTCCACCTCAAACCGTCAACAATCTTCTATGAGAGACCCATTCCGACTCCAGAGAGTGTTTAGTGGATTTGGGAGACTGGACGTATTAGAAGGAATTGTCCAAACCGATTTATATCGACCCCCAATAGCTAGAGACAGAGGTTTCACGTATAGGCCGTTTTTCCTGGAGGATGTGGTTGTCGAGGTAATGGTGGTCACCAAAATGGCCGGGATGATGGGCAAACTGAGCCACTACATCACAACATGGTAGGGGCAACGCAACAAACAAAAGGGCCATTGTTATGCCTTTCCTTGGGAGATCAGAGGCTGGAGACATCTGATCGCCATCACAGGTAATCTTCTGGTTGTGATTGCATGGCTTCCGTATTGTTTGATCCTGGATCCACGATTTTCTTATGTATCTTTCCTCATTTGCTAATGGTCTAAATTAACATTGTGATTAAACTTGTACGCCCTATTCGTGTTTCACGCGATGGGTGAGTCTGTTGGTAGTTGGAAACAGGTATATAGGGTCCGTTTGGTAACTTTGTGGGAGTAACACTTAGTAGATTTGGTTATCTTAGAGATGTTGAATTTTGTGTACTTTGGGTAATGACTTGGCTTTCTCCGCAATTCGCGTCTTGGTGTAATGCTAAACGGTGACTTTAGCCAACCTGGGACAGATCCGTTAGGTGGGAGGGTGACTCACTTCAATAATCCGTGCATATCATCTCCGTTCTTCCCGTGCTAAGAAAAGGTTATAAAGGGTGTTTAGCTTTCTTGGGCACACTCAGGATGACACTACCCAAGTACCTCCTTCGATGAGTCGGTTTTCGTGGGTCCGTGAGTTTTTCTTTGATGTATTCCCAGCAGATCTTCCGTGGTAAGCCCCAGATAGGGATATTGACTTCTTATGATCTTGAACCGGGTACACGCCCCATTTCTATAACCCCCATACAGAATGGCCCCCGCCGGAGGGTTAAAGATTAAAAGCCCAACTTCAGAATTGTTGAGCAAAGGCTTTATTAGACCAAGTGCTCTCCTTGGGGTGCTCCGGTTTTGTTTGTAAAGAAGAAAGATGGGAGTTTTCGATGTGCATAGACTACCGGCATTTGAACAAGGTGAATATAAGAACAAGTATCCTCTCCTTCGCATTGATGAACTGGTTCGATTCAGTTACAAGGTGCTTGTTCTTCTTAAGATTGACTTGAGATACGGTTTATCATCAATTGGGGGAAAATACGAGACAACGGATGGCAACCACTGCTTTTTAGGACCAAAGGTATGTGCATTACGAATTTGTAGTGATGTCCTTTTGGTCTTACGATGCCCCTGCGGCGTTCATGAGTTCGATGAACGGAATTTGTAGCCATTTTAGATCCTCTTTGTTATCGTATTTATGATGATATACTGATATACTCCAAGAGGAGAAGGAACACTGAGGAGCATTTGAGATGGTATTGAAACGTTGACGGAGAAAAGCTTATGCCAATTCTCAAGTGTGAGTTTTGGTAGATGCAAGTTGTCCTTCTTGGGGCCGTGGTTTTTCTAAGGATGGAGTAATGGTGGATCCTTCTAAGAGCGAGTAGTGAAGAATGGGTAAGACCTACTAATGTTGTCATAAATAAGGAGCTTTTTGGTTAGCTAGCTACTACCGGCGATTGTCAAGGTGATTTCTCTTTCTATTGCTTCCCACTGACGAACTTTACTAAGCAAATTTCCTTTGTATGTGGTCGGATGAGTGTGAAGGTCAGCTTACAGAGTCTCAAGACTCTCTGTTGACTACTGCACCATTCTCCACCCTGCCAGTGGAAGGCAAGAAATTTCGTTGTGTATGTGATGGCATCTTATTCCGGTTTTTGGTGCAGTGCTAATGCAGAGAAGAATTGATTGCTTATGCTTCACGAACAATTACAAATGCTGAACGTAACTACCAACTCATGATTTGGAATTGGCCGCGGTAGTTTTTGCACTAAAGCAATGGAGACACTATTTATAGGGGTTAGTGTGAGGTCTACACGGAATCATCGTAGTCTACAGTAATTGTCTTTCACGCAGAGAGATTTGAATTTGAGACAGAGGAGATGGATGGAACTACTGACGGACTACGACATACTATTTTTGTACCATCCGGGGAAGGCTAATGTTGTACGGATTGCTTTACGTAGAATGCGGGAAGCATGGGAAGTTCCCTAGCTCACTTGCAATCTTCTAGACGCCCATTGGCTAGGAGGTTCAGACTCTGGCTAATGACTTATGAGACTAGAAGTAAATGAGAAGGGATGATTTTTAGCATGTGTGGAGGCAAGATCTTCCTTCCTTGACAAGATTAAGGGAAAGCAGTTTAAATGATGAAAAAATTATCCATATCCAGATAAAGGTTGCAAGGAGAGTCCCTAAAGAAGCGAAAATCGATGAGGAAGGTGTTTTGAGGATTAGGGAAGGGTATGTGTACTTCTCGTCGATGAGTTGATCATCACTATTCTGATCGAGCTCATAGTTCAGTATTCGTACATCCGTGTGCAACCAAGATGTACCGTGACCTAAGCAACCTTTTGGCTGGAGAAAATGAAGCGTGATTTGTTGGATTTTATTACCAAATGTCCAAATTGGTCAACAAGTAAATATGAACATCCAGAGGCCCAGGAAACAACTCAGAGATGGCCATTCCGGAATGTGAATGGGAGAGAATCCATGGACTTCGTTGTTTGGTCTTTTTTCCAAAGACATTTGGGCAAGTATGACTCTATTTTGGGTAATTGTTGATAGGTTCACTAAGTCTGCTCATTTCATTCCGTTTTAAGATGACTTACAATGCAGAGAAGTTTGCCAAACTTTAACATCTCAGAAGTTGTTCATTGCAGGAGTTTCCACTATCCATCATTCATATAGAGTAACGCAGTTTACTTCTAAGTTTTTGAAAACTTGCTATGCAAGAATTGGGTCTAGGTTGGACCTTAAGTCAACCGCCGCCTACGCGCGTTCCATCCTCAGACCGTGGTCAGTTCTGAGCAGACGATTCAAAATGTTGGAGGATAATTCTTCGGTGCATGTGTGATAGAAGTCGGTGGCCATTGGGATAGGCTTCTTACCCTTAGCGGAGTTTTCATACAATAATAGCTATCACTCAGCAATTGATATGGCTCCCCTTTGAAGCATTGTATGGTAGGAATTTAGGTCTCTCATGGTTGGTTTGATGCATTGAGGTTAGACTGGTTACCGATCTTTTGAGGGATTCGATAGAAAAAGTGAAATCTCTTCTAGACAGCTTCTGCGGCCGCAAATTAGACAAAAGGAATAGCAATATCGAAGGTTCTAGACTTAGAGTTCATGAGTTGAACAGTCTTGTTGAAAGTTTCATCCCCAATAAAGGGGTGAATGCGGTTTGGTAAAGAATGCAACTAAAGCCCAAGGTAACATTGGTCCCTTTGAAGTACTTTAAGCCGAGTAGGGTAGGTGGGCTTTATGAGTTCCTTGCCTCCAGTGCTGTCCGTAGTTAAACCTCCTGTGTTCAATAATGTGTCGATGTTGAAAGATAACCATGGGGATGGAAATTACATTATCCGTTGGGATGCAGTTTTTCTTGTGGAGAACTTTGTCTTATGAGGAAGGAGCCTGTTGTATTTTTAGATAGAGAAGTTTCCGCAAGTTGAGGTCACGAGAGATTGCATCCATCAAGTGCAATGAATAATCGACCCGTTGGAAGAAGCCACTTTGGGCAGAAGGAGCAGATATTCGAGAAAGATACCCACATCTTGTTTACAGACCGCTACTTCCTTCACACTCTTGGTTTCTTCTCATGATCGTTTCGGGACGAACGTGGGTAATTGGTATCTATTGTACCCGACCTGTTTATCATTTTGAGCAACAGATTTATTCTGGAAAAACTTGCAGAGTTGACGGAGGCCACGCCGCCGTCAACGGGCAACGACGGACCGTCGTGGAGTTGTCGTTGCAAAACACTAGAAAATCGAAATTGGGTACGAGAAATCGACTCTCTGAAACGTCGTGACGGAGTGCAGTACGGACCGTCGCAGGCTTCGACGGCCCATCACCACACACATGGACCAGGCCATCCCATTAAAAACAAGTCTCTGTTACATACGACGGACAGCAAGACGGGCCCTCGCAGGCCGACTGCCCGTCACGGGCTACGCAATCCCATTTCGGGTCGTATTCTTACCCGTTTTTAAGGGACGTTTTTGATATTTCCTGCTTAATTATAAAGTTATAGGTTTATGTTAATAAAGCCTAACTTACTTGGGGGTTAAAAGAGGTAACCCAAGTTTTAATTAGTGGTATTATTTCCATCTTTCATCTTAAATTACATATAAATTAGGGTAAAAGAAGAGGGTTTGAATAAGAAAAATAGAAATAACAAATGACAGAAAGAAAAAAGAGGAAAACGAGTATGAGAGAGAGAGAGGAAACGAAGATGACACAAGAAATTGAGGATTTGCTTGCTTGATCACGATTCTTCGGTGGAGGTAGGTTATGGTTTCTTTTAAACTATTCATGTAAACTCTTATAGCGAAGTATGTGTTTGGGTAGTATTATAGAGTCTTCTTTATGCTTATTGTGTGTATGCATGGATGTGATTTTAATATATATGATTGTGATGAAACAAGCATGATGAAGCTATTGGGGAAAATCCAAATCTTGATACAAACCGTAAATCTCTTGTTAAATGAGGATGCCTTGGTTTTAAAAAGAAGGCTTGATGAACTAAAGGGGATGAGATGATGACGCTTGTTATACAACAACTGGGGAAGGGCGGTAGTGAACCGCTCCTTCTTTCTTCCTTCCTCTCTTTCTCTTCTTGATCGGAGTGTCACGTACCGAACACATAGAATTAAGTGGGACGGGTGTCCACGAAACCGACACGTAGATGTAGGGGATCGGAGTGTCACGTTACCGACACATAGGAAATTTAGTGGGACGGGTGTCACAAACCGACACGTAGATGTAGGGGATCGGAGTGGTCACGTTAAAACCCCGACCAATAGAATTAGTGAGACGGGTGATAACGAACCGACACGTAGATGTAGGGGAAATCGGAGTGTCACGTACCGACACATAGAATTAGTGGACGGGTGTCACGAACCGACACGTAGAGTAGGGATGCGGGTGTCGACGTACCTACACATTGATTAGGGGATCGATGTCACGTTCCGACACCTACGTTAGTAGGGGATCGGAGTGTCACGTACCGCAGAAAGAGGACATAAGATATGAATCTTGAAAGCAACTAATATACTCAATCTAAAGAACATGTATCCCAAAAGTATGGCTGGAGAATTGATCCTCATAGATATGATCCGTGATCTTATAAATGTGTTTGTACTTGTTGCTATCACATGGTTAAGAATATTAGTTGTTTTATGATGTTTATTCTGAGATAATAATTGTTTTTCTATTTTGAGTTGGCCGATGATACCTACTTCAGTACTTTGTGGTTGTCACTTGACCCCCCTACGTTTTTATGGTTTTCCTTTTGTTTAATTTTGTGGAGTGCAGCAAACGTGCGTCATCTTCGACTCAACGTAGTTCAAGCCAGTGCTTCGTCCAACACCGATCTTCAGGGTGAGCTAATCTTCTACTTGGACTGGATCTCCTTCCATCATGTCTTGATGCCTTGAAGTTTCGGCAAGACTAGCTTTTATTTATTTTAGCTTCTAATACTCTTAGTTTAGTAAATGATCATAAGGTTTTCTTTGTGGTGATGACTTCCAATTTTGGGGAATTTAATAGAAGTTGATTTTCAGAAGTTATTGAAATTGTCTTTTTTTATGAGTTTAACTCTTCCGCATTACTTTATTTTATATTAAAAATTGAAATGATAAGGTTTAGATTAGTTGGTTTCGCTCACATAGGAGGGTAAATGTGGGTGCCAGTCGCGGCTCGGTTGTTGGGTCGTGACAGTATCAGAATGACTTGTATGAGAAAAATTACAAAGTCATATGATAATGATGATCTTCGAATGGAATATAAGCCAAAGATGTTTCGAATATGATTTTATTATCTTCTTAAATAGTAGGCCTCTAAAAAATTCAAGGTAAGATTTTTGTATTTTAAGTTCTTAGTGATTAATTTTTTTGTTTTTGATTCAATTTTAAGATTATGTAGAATTTAAAAACTCATTTACTTACAGGAAGTGAGTGAAAGAAACACCAAAAATAAAAAAATGGATGAATCCACATACTGCTAGTAAAACAAGTTTTGTTGTGATACACAATAATATTGTATGTTGTTATGTAAATTATTTAATATGAACTTGTTATAATAAAATATAATTAATACCAACTCAATGTAATCTGTAAAAAGAGAAGGAAAGTCCCGCTGAACTGACATCTAAAGAACTCTTTATTGCTACAAGATCAAGAAAAACTTGTTGATTATACAAGGACTCCAACGAAGATAAAATTTGTAAAATTGTAAGAATTTTATTGGGTTATAAGGTAGTTAAGATACATTTTTTGTTCTTAAATACATGATTTTATGAATTTGATTTGTAGGGTGAAATGGAGAAACTGCATGGTCGACAGAGTGAAGATGACGATCAATCATTTGATGCTTTTACAATAGTCATGGGACAGGAACACCCAAGGAGCCTGAGATTGTATGGATGAGGAGTTACCAAAACTTCTATGAAAAGGAAAGAACTTTCTGAACATTGCTTAACTTCTATTTATGAGAGGATGGAAAAGAAAATGGAGGAATTGGAAGATAGGATGCATCAAAGGATGTTGGAAAAATTAGAACAACAAAAAGAATCTATACACCAAGAATTTACAAATGTTATTCTTGGACGACTTAAGCTTATGTACCCAGTTCTTCAATTAAATTATGCCATCCATGTTGGCCTCATTGGGTGCCTAATCACCACAAGAAGTTTTGCAGCCGTTAAATCATCCATCTTCTAGCAAAAAACAATCAAGGTATGAATGTTATTGTTTTTCTTCTTCTTCACTTCCATAGTAGCTTGGTTTGAATGTTCTACCTATGTCTATACATTGATGTTGTTTCTGGACTGTTTCTACGACTATCTGAATGTGCTGCCAGTATTAGACAGTTTCTCCGACTTTAGAATTTTGATCCAAAACTATTGCTTTTACCAAAAGTCTGTTTGATGTTCTTTATGATATTCTGTAAGGTTGTTTCTATCTTTTGTGATATATTGATTTGTGGTGTGATATACTTGATGGTTCATCTGTGTGTGTTTCTTATTGTGTTCTTCTAGAAATTCTACTTATAATGGTTAGGGGAGATTTTTGTTGTGAAGATTGTGCTCTATAGAGGAGATTCCATTTTCCAATATATGGTGTTCCAGAATGTTTTTACTACTGAAAAGGTACTTGAACTTTGGATGCTCCATGGGAAACAATTAGAAGATTGTGGCCCCTCTTTATAATAACCTGAAGTTAACAATGAGGAAGTGGGAAAAAGAACAGTTTTCAGTATGAATTGTGATTAGGGAATCTCATGTTTCAGCTTGCTGGTGGTCAGGAGAGCCATATTTAATACACGAAGTACTATAGAGAAGAGGTATTCAAATTTTCTCAAGGTGTTTTATGTTTATTGCAAAACAACTGTAAATTTGTGGAACATGTTCTTCTGTATACTTGAGATAAGGTGGGTAATGCCCAGAACCTCCTTTGATATCTTGAAAACTGAGAATGAGTTTTAAGAAGGGGACACAAGAATATTGGTGGAGAAGTATCCTAGCATGTGTTTGATGGATTTTATGGGAATAGAGAAACGAAAGATATTTTTGAAGGAAAAGCTATCTATTTCGAGAAGATCAAGACGAAGAGTATATGTATTTTGTATTTTTTTTGTAAACATGATAAGTGCGGGAAATACATATCTTGTTATTTTAATCCTTCGTAATGTACTGATCTTCAAGCTTTTGTCTTTTTTATTTTTCATATGACTTTTGGTTGTCCCTTTGCTTGTTAAATTTCTTCACCTGAAACTGTTTGGTATACTTTGGTCTTTGTTCTGTCCCTCAAAAGTTTTTCAATTATGGTCCTTTTAATAGGTGCAACAGAAAGACGATGAGGAGGAGGATGAAGCAGTAGTGGTGAAAACCTTACTTGATATATTTGACACTTTTGTTAAGAAGGATGATGATGAAAGCAGTAGAATCCTATTAATTTAGCTCAACTCTCTTTTTTTTCTTGACATTTTGGGTCTTTTGTTAAGCGACAATATTTTGTTTTAATAACTATTAATATGGATGTGCAAACTATTGAAAACACTTGTTTTTGTATATTTTACCTTTTGGATATTGTGACAAGGATATTCTGAATTATATAGATATGATTTCACTCTATAATTAGTCGTTTCCTTTCATGATTGCTTTTCAGAAAGTTTAGCAAATTATTGATTTCGTGTTTGGGGGAAATCTAATATTCGTTTTAGATTGTTACATAGAAAATAAAATTTTTGCAATTCAATAACAGTTTTTGCCATAATATTTTAAAAAGTGGGTTACCAATAAGAACCAGCTATGCACAGCTCTATTTTAACGATCTCTAACATTTCCCACAACCCCTAAGCCATACAGTTCATAATGGTTAAATTTGTTTGTATATTATCAGTGCCATAGATCGAATGTAAACCATTTCAATAGAGTCCCCCCAATAGCAACAGTTTTGGAGAACCGTTACTCTACCTGTTACAATAGATCTATATAATGCGATGCATATGAGACGGTCCCAACACCTTTTGTAGCTTTTATGGCAATAGTTTTCTGTGCTAATTGAAAACATAATGAAACTGTTGTCGAAGGCATAAATTTAGAGTAGTGTTTTTAGGTTTAAACCTTGAGACCCTAGTGGTAAGGTTTGAATGTTGAAGCGTATGTTCCTATGTCACTTCCAAGTAATGAATGATAACTTTAGGTTAATTGTGGATGAACTACAACATATTAATCTTAGTAAAGCCTGATGATCTTCTTGTCGCCATTGTGAGATAACCCCTGGTGGACCTTTTCTTTGGTAGGGTAAATGTATGTTTATGAAGTTTCAATGGAACCCTTTTTAATATGAAACCTTAAGTGTGAATTACTCCATAGAATGAAGGTTAGCAACCGATGAGTTTGGGTGAGGAAGTAGTTTCTAGTTAAAGAAGATACTAGATTAGAAACCATGTCTTCATATTCCTTAACATGGTTCCTACATGGGATGTTGTATAAGTCTAAACCATTGGAAAGCAGAACACCCCCATCAGAGTAGGTTAGAACTTCGGATTCCATGACTTGCTATCATGGTGTATGTCGGTTATAGCCTATTATCATCATATGGAATACCTACTAGCATTAGGGAAGTTATATGAGGTTTAGGTGGTTGTATGATACGCTATCTAGACATCCCACAGTAGGCTTCGAAGATTTTAATTGGAGTTCCTAGGTATTGTCCAAGACCATTACTTGAATGTCCTTTATGTGTTGAATGTATCCTAAATGAACTAGTGAAAGTATTGACTTGAGTTAAGAAAGTGTGTTAAATTAATATGTACTTATTTAGAGTATTTAAGGGTTTTCTAGTGAAGGTGCGAAAGGGTGCATAGGAATGGTCACTTCGTATCTTACCTAGATGAGTATTAAGAATGACTCTAGTTAGGGAAATTGGCTGATTATGTGGACATGATCTAAACTTAGGAAGTCTTAAGGATTATTTAGGTGGTCTTGAAGAGGTCAATCATGGACGTTTTCTTCTTGATTAACATAAGTATGTTTTTTGATAGCCTTTGGTATGAGAATGTCATATTATCTACATGTTCATATGTTTGATGTCTTTAAGTTGTTAATGTCTCTTATTATGATTAGTCCTTCGAGGGTAATTAAGTGTATGCCTTAGGGAGGTTGTACGGGTGGTCTCACTTTGTGTAGCTTAAGTGCATCTTAGGAAAGATTTTAGGGAGAATACTACATGCTAGGAAATGTCTAATGAATAAGGAGACAACTTCACTGCAACAGTAAATTCCTTCACTGTACAGTTAGTTGAGCTTATTGTTAAGTTCGCATAAAATTGTGTTAAATCATTTAAAATTTTATGTGTTTCTATGTTTTTAATTGATTTTCTTAGTATTATAATATGATATTTCATGAAAGGATGCATATTTCCAATAAAATGTTTGTATTTCATGATTTTTATGCACTATGTAATACTTAGTACATGTGGTTGTACTAATCCATGCTTTTATATATCTCTATAGTTGTTTGTAGGTGAGGACTATTTTGAAAGTGAAGACTTGTATCATAGCATCATTCAAGTGAAGTCGAAGTATGTCCTCATTTGATTAGAGGGCATATATGTCTTTTATGTTTCTTATTGAAGTATTGTAATAGACTAAGTATTTCTATATTCGTATTGTGTATGGGCCACGTCCCAAGTATTCTCGTGTATAAGATTGATGATATTGAGACATAATATTTCGTATGACTTTTTATGAAATATTTTTAAAAGACTATGAAATGTTTTGTGAAATGTTTTAATTCCGCACTACTTTACATTATGTATATGCGATTAAGAGCTTGTACAATACCTTTGAGGGATCAAGTACGCCAGTGTCAATCTGATATTGATCCTAACTTGTAGGATGTGGTGTTGGGATGTAACAGAAAAGTCTAGAAATAGAAGTACAAAATAAAAAAAAACTAGTTCAAAGCAATCCATGAACGAAAATAAAAGCTTACTTAGAAGGACTTGACCAAGGATTGAGGAAAGAAGATAGCGTATAGCTTAAGGAAATCACATCTCGTGGAAGAAAAAGTCACTGAGCCCAAAAGACCAAACATTTGCACTCAGCCCCGTTACAATCCTTGAAAAGACATTTTTGATCTTTAATGAACCGAATTGAAGGACAATTAGAAAATAAGGGCAATCCTATGGGTGAAAACATGCATTGTGTTCCTGTTTGTGTGTAACACTCCAAAAAAATTTATTCCTAATGAAGAGCCCAATAGGTTTTTAAGAATGCGTATTGATGATACATAGGCATTCCAATGCCCAATATTGAGATATATTGGGCATAGTATAGAAAATTGGCTAAGGGGTAGTTAGGGGGTGTTAGCCATATATCTAAGTATTAATGAGCTTTTTCAGGAAATGTACAAGCAACAAAGACCATAAGAAAAAATTCAGAAATTCATCAGTTGCAAACACATTAGGTACTAGACATCCAAGTGTCAAGCCTAGTACCCTAAGTACATAACCCTTTAAAATGAATATATAGATGATCAATGCCCAGGCATAGTGGAGGTCTTTGTACAATAGTAACCATTTCCAAAGAACCATATATAATAGTTTAGTTTAAGAAAAGTCAACAACACATGTCAGAACAGTTCAATACTTGTAAAGAAGTGTCCAAAGGTAGGAACCCCACCCTAACCGAATTCAGTTAAGGTAGTTAGGGGGGAAACGTGCACAAGGGACCACTCCATGTGGGTCCTGATTTCCTAATCAATTCTAGACTCCAACCTACTGCCCTAAATATCTAACTAACCTAGTACCAAACAAAATAAACTAATTACTGCACCCGACAACCTAATACTTAACCGGGTGCCACTAATCTAGTAACTAGTTAAATAGGCAACCTAGTACCTAACCTAGGATGGTCCAAAAGGTTTGTTATTGTCATAAAAACATAGTTATACTTTATTAATTACGCTAGGATACTTAATTAATTAATTAATTTATCAACTTAATTAATTAATTTAAAGGAGAAAAAAGCGAATTCACAAAATAATTTCCAGATTTAGGTTAAGACAAAAAAGGGACAACCTAGTACCTAACCTAGGACGTGTCCAAAGAGTTAGTTAATGTCCTAACGACATAAGGGTACTTTAGTAAATACCTTAGTTCAGATAATAATTAAATTATCCATTTCATTAATTTTTTTAAATGTTCAAAACGAAATCCTTTCACTAAACTAGTATAATTCATGAAACATCCTAATACTTAACCTAGGATGGTCGTAATGGGTTTATTATAGTCCCAATGACCTAGGGGTACTTTAGTACTTACTCTAGCTCCCTAAATTAATTGAATTAAGGATTTAATTAATTAATGTAATGTCAAAATGTTGACTGAAACCATAGTCAACCCCAATTTCTAGATTTTACTAAGTGTTATGTTCCTCTATGTTTAGTCAAATTAGGAAAGGTGTTTTGTAATCAGTTAATTTGTTAATTAAATTAACTTATTAAACCTGAGTTTTATTATTCAAGGTCAGTTTGTAAACCTTGAATTCACGATCAAAAATCCTGCAATGAGAACGGAAGAAAGAATCAGTAACGAAGAACGCCAAAACAGCAAAAGTGCAAAGACGTTATTAGGATATTTCAAGGTATCTTCAAGGTTTCATTCAAGAAGGTCTTCGTAGATTAATTTCTACTCAAGGTATGGGTTTATCTCTTTTACTTCTTTATCCAAGAGAACTTTTTTTCAAATGATTCAAATATCTTGAAAACTAGGGTTGTTCCTTTGTTCTAGTCGAACTCCTTTTTCCTTAGTATCCTTTTTTATTCAATGTCGAATATGTTAGAGATCCTGTTATTGGTATGTGGTACTTGCTGATCTTATCTTTAATGTTCTTGAAATATGAATCTCGATTAATCTATGAAGTTGTGATTAAACAAAGTTAATACTTCATGAAAACTAAGAATTGATGATATGCTAAGTTACGTCGGTGGTTGGGTTAAGTGATTTATGTGTTTTGGCCGAACGTTGAGTTGTTGTTGTTGTAATTTTATGAAGATGTTAAAGTCATCAAATGTTAATATGATTCTGTACAATATGTCTTAAAAACGTTACCCTAATGTCATGAACTAAGATTGGCTTAAAAGATCTCTTTGAAATTACAATTTGAATGAATTGACTATCTGATTCGAATAAAATTGGCTAAAACTAATTAGTCAAAATGAGTATATGTTAATGGATAAGGGCTTATATAAATAATTGAAATATTTGCTAAGGTTTCATACATATTCAATTTAAATTTGAACATATGTAAAATTGGCTTAAGCACTTAAAATGGCTTACTGGTTTAACATCCCAAATCTTAAGCCAATATTAGTCATATGCCAATTCTTGTGTAGTAAGAGTATCAAGTATATTATAAGCACTTATAAATTAATTCAATGACTCCATAACAAAGGGAATGACATTCATTGGGACAACTCCCGACATGCTCTAAAAGAATGTACAATGAACATGTGTAACTCATTGAAAGAAGTGCTCATCGTCTATAAATGATGAAATGAAGCTACCATACTAAAGTAAATAAGTAATGTGAGTTATAAAATAATTAAAAGGGTTTAAATTAAGTAAGTGAAAAGAATGGCGTGATAACTAAAGTGAGACAAGTCTTACTCACACCTTAGTAAATATGTTAAAAGAATACTCACGAATGAAGGTGTTAGAACGTGTGAGACTAGTTTCATTAAAACCTAAGGATGATATGTAAGGGTAATTCACATTCATCAATGTAAAGTAAGGATGATATGTAAAGAAAATTCATATGCATCAATGTAATATAAGGATGACATGTCATCAAAATAGTAAGTAAATATCAATCTAGAAACAAGCTTCCATGATGCTTGACTCAACTCTAAAATATAAAGAAGACAGTTAAAGTGAGCATATAACCGATAAACTAATTATGATCATGTTCTTGCATGTGTAAGTAATATGTGATGAGGCTACCTCCGAGGTGGATATGTAATCTCGTTAATTCGGTAGTCTTCGAACTATGTCTAGCCAACTTAGGAACTAGCCAATGGTTTTCACCTAAGCGAGCTAGGCATGTTTAATTTTACCTTTATTGGCGATTCAACCCCTTTTCGGTGTTGGGAAGACACATGATTTAATGTTGCTCAACACAAGTCAACATGATTCTAGGGTGGTCAGGGTTTTGAAAGTGGGCATCACGGGGAATTTCTTGGTTCACACATCCTTGAGCCACTTCTTTTCGGTGTGGAGTGAACACTTGAGATGGATCCTCCTTTTCTTGGGATCACCCCTTTCCATGTGTTGGGTAGACACAAGATTCCAAGAGTAGCTCAGATGTTCTAAGAGTCATTTTAACCGGTAAATGACCTCTTTTATGTGTGGGGGAGACAGTGGATTTCATGTTGATCTCGCATGATCTTATTCCTACCGATGTTAGTATGAAAGTGAGAATGATGATGATGATGAAACGTATGTTCAAGGTGAGAAATGATGAAGATTTTAAGAATGTCAGGTGCCAATAGCACAGTCAAGAACTTTCACCAAATAATGGGCAAAGCCAAAAAATCTTGCTTATCATGACCTCTTTATGGGCCAATAAAGGAAGTAGAACTCATGTTAATTAATACCACCTCATAACTTCCTAAAAATGAAATGTAAATGAAATAAATGCATGACCAATAATCGTTTGGCTTATGATATTAAGAAATGTGTAGTGTAAATAATGAATCACACTAAGGTAGGGAAAGTCTATCCATACAGCTCACACTTACTTCTCAAATAAGAAGTAAAAGCGGCGGTCGGTGTAAAGTAATAACCAACTATTGATGTTGGGAATCGTTCCCACGAGGAAAATTTCTAGACTTAACTTCAATCTATTATTACTTATGTTTTAATCAAGTATTCCCTTGGAAAGAAAAACAACAAAAGGAGGGGTTCTATTTCCTAATGAATATAATACACCTAAATTGAAAGAGAGACACACTTACAGCTTGGAATGTTGGATTTATCAATTATGCAAAGTAAACTAATGATTTATTACGTGTTCCCCACAGGTCATAATTTGATAATTATAACTATCACAATTCTTTCCTATATTTTGCATGCAAGTGCATAAGTTATGTATTTCCTGATCCTTGGTCCGGTATGTAGAAAATCGTCACTGCCGCACCTTTTTCCCGGCTACGTGGTGTTTGCTATCCTAACACTTATCTTTACCTCATAATTAAGGCATCGTATTTGATATTTGACTAACTTGGGTTTACCCCGCTGCACCCTCTTACCAATCATACTAGCCTATTAGATAGTATACACCAAAATCAAGTTGAAATGCTTTCCTCTTAGCTACCCCCCTTGGTCCGGCAAGTAGGCATTCGGCGAGTTCTAATGTAGGACAACGTTCAAAAGACTTCTAAATGAAATAATTATTAATACATGCAAGCACATTTTACCAATTTTTATTTAGTAAGGTTTATCTCATTATTTTCCTATGGTTCCCACAACCCTGTTTGGATTTTAGGTTACCCATGTCATAATCAGAATATTCTAATATATTATATAAGAATTCATGTACTTACTTCAATGAGACAGAGGTAAAATCCGAATGTTTGCTTGATTAATCACCAAAAATCACTTGCAAGAATCTCAAAGTATCAAAAATCTCACAAAAAGTCTAATGATAATCAAAGGTGTCCCGCAATTATGGAGTCTAATAACGATCCAGAGTCCTAAGCTCAAAAACGAGGTTTTTTGAACTATTATAGAAAATAAAAACCTAATTAAACAAGGACTTCTATTTGCTGGATATCTGTCAAAACGTGGTTGGGTTCGACGGACCTCACGACGGATCGCGCCGTGGTCACGACGGACCGTCATGGACTTCCGTCGTCCCCTACTTGTGGGCAAATTTCCTTTTTCTAATCTTTACCACCCATACCCTCGACGACAGTAGACGGACCGTCACAACACTACGGTCCATCGAGAGTCTTTGTTACAAAAATAATTCAACTCTGTTGAATGGGTACTGGGATTACTTCTCGGACTTCAGGACGGACCCGTCATGGACTCCGTAACCCCCACTTGGTCATACTTTCCATATTCCTCATCAGCTGCAACTACTAACGCTGCCACCTATGGACTGTCACAAAGCACGACGGACCGTCCAACAAGCTCGTATGTGGTCTCTTATGTATTTCTTTGCTCAAATCTCCCGCATTCAATCTTGGATAGATTTCCCTGCAAATACATAGAAACTTATATAAAAATAGCCAAAAGTCCTTTTGGACACACTAAGACATTAAGGAAAAGTTTAATTAATACCGGTGGAAACCACGATATATCAACACCCTCAACTTTAAATTCGTTGTTTGTTCGTCAGCGACGCAGTCTGACTTCAATACCAATCTTTGTCAATAGTATCTTTGTTTTATACTTGCAATTTTAAAAATATGTTTATCAATCCATATTATATTCATTATATCTAGCATGCTATCACCTATTAGGCTTGATTAATTGGGATCAAAACATTACACAGCGCACCAGAAAACACCTATCCTCTATCCCTCTTCAATTTCTCACCGAGGTGCTAACAATTCCGGTATGCACTAGTGTCCTCACTTTAAAACAATCCTTATTTTTCCACACTCATTCATAACCTATTGCCATAACTTCCGCCCTTATTTTCACTGCTTAACACAATTCTCTATACAAACCTTAGGATAACGATAGGACCTTTCTTAGCTTGTAACATTGGCTTCGGTCGGTAGTTTTTATTTAGGCATACTTTAGTGACTTTTTGCATCCCTTGACATAAAACGCTAAACATACCATTTTCTATCATTTTCATCTCGCCCAGTTTTCTTCTTCTATTCTTTCCACCTGCTATTTTCCCTCTTCTTTCTCTCTTCATTTGTTTGTAAGTGACTCTCTTCCTTTTCTTGCTTGTATATTTTTTTTTATTTTTTATTTTTACTTTTCTTTCAACTTATTTTTGAGTCACTTTTACCTTTTTTTTCTCTTTATACCTCTGCTTTATTCTTTAAACTCCACTTTCATGCATCCTAAAATATCATCCACCTCAACTCCAAATGGCTTTTTCCATGAGTGTAAAGTACACCATATCCAAAGTGGGTGAGGGCCATAAAAATTTGTTTACTTACTGCATTGGCCCACCCTCAACTTATGCTTTGCATAAGCTTGAGGTGCACATGTCCAAGAGGGAACCAAGGCCATGACCTATATAGAAAAGATCAGTTGGGTGAGAAAGAAGGTCTCATTTAAGCCAATCTTTGGATCAAAGACGGATAAATTTCATTTGGTTTTCTTTTATTTAGTCAAAAATACACAGGGCCTATATTGAATAATGGCCTATCATCCTATTTCCTAATTGTCTATTAAAGCTTACTTTTAGAAGGCCTAACCGGAAGTTATATAAATAATACTCAGTACAAATAGTGGAGACCTACATTCAATCTCCTCCCCCTAACTTGACTCTCCATCACTTCTACCATGTTTATCAGACAGCCTAGTTGACTTTTTGACTTAGGGTCAATCACGGTGGTAACCTCTATGTCATTCTTAGAGCAACACATTTATCAATTCACCATGCCTAGTCAATGCATCATTTCCATTTTATCAGGATATCATTTTAGCCATCATTGCTCAGAATTAACTAAATGTTACACAAGATATAGACCATGCCGGTCAACGGAAAAATTAATTAGTCTTTCGGGGGAAAAGAACAAAGCAAGAAAAACCCAAAAGCGGAAGTGAAATTGGGCTACTCAGACTTCACCCTAGCACTCACTTTCAATTTACCCCACCCCCAACAAAAAGACATGTAATTGTCCCCAATGCATAAAAAAAATTGAAATACAAGAGTGGTGGGTGAAGCAAACATAAAGCGCAAAGCGCCTACAATCATCACGGACCGTTGTGATTATGACGCTCGTCGTCGATATCCGTCGTGGGACACTAAAAAAATGAGATCCTTAAGAGACGAGTCTCTGACCGTCATGATGGTTATGCACGATGGACCGTCGAGTGTATGACTGTCCGTCATAGATATTCGTGAAGGACACATAAGAAAATTTAGAGACCTTAGGAATAGGGTCTCTTAAAACAGAACGGTTTGTGCCGGACGGACCACGAGATAATGGACGGTCCCGCACATGTGTCGTGTTGACTTGTTTCAAGTGAATGTTCTGCATATTTCATGGTTATGTGCCTCAATTTTAAAATCCACTTAGTAGAAAATGCTACCCTTACTAGAAAGAGAAGAGAAGAAAAAAACTATAATATTGGGTAAGGCCTTCCAACAGAGCGCCTGTTTCATCGCGGTACGACTGAGGACGCCTTGATTTACTCAGCCTTCACATCACGTATGGTATGTGCCTCGATCATTTCCTTCACCAATGCAATGTGCCCAAATAGAGTTTTATTTGTTCTCTATTCACTTAACAACCGGCACTCCCTCCTTGTTTTAACTTACTGATCCATGAGGGAGTACTTGGGTGTATCAAGTAAGGGCCAGTCGTTTTGACTTGAGGTTTAGCCTGGAGAGACAAGGCAACCCGATTTTGGTCTAAAAGCACCAATCCCCAACCATAACTCTTTGTTTTGCACTTTTTCATTGATTCTCCTTTTTCATCTTTCTTTGTGGGTTATTGCTTATACCATTGGGAGCTCCCCACTCTGCCTCATGGTACTACAAACGTTGAAGAACACTTCTTCATTGTTCAACCGATATTTCATCTGCCCCTTTTCCATATCAAATAAGGATCTACCTATAGCAAGGAATGGCCTCCCAAGAATAATAGTCACTTCAAAATTGACCTTCACACCAAAATAACAAAATATACCATAAATATGAATGCCTCCACCCTTTTACTATCACATCATGGAGGTATCCTAGAGGCCTTTTCA
The DNA here is from genome assembly GCA_027704765.1 of Solanum habrochaites. Lineage (NCBI taxonomy): Eukaryota > Viridiplantae > Streptophyta > Magnoliopsida > Solanales > Solanaceae > Solanum > Solanum habrochaites. Next base: position 38,235,258 of record JAKWJA010002499.1, read on the forward strand.
CTTTCGATCAGCCATCAGTAGCCGCATCGCAGTGGGTTTTTTGGGTCACCAAAACCCACTCTTGTAAATCGAGAGGGGCATGAGATTTATGCGTGCCCCAAAATACATATGCTTTTGTTTTGCAAAAATGTAATGACCCCGACTTTACAGGAATGTGAACTCACTCGGATCTTCTGTCTTTTGTACGAGAGATCTTGTAGCAATAGCACTACAATCTGAAGTCTTGCATCATCCCTCGAAAGTGACGTCTTTTCTTTGTAACCAGATCTTTCATAAACTTGGAATAACCGTGAATGCATTTTGTTCAAGAGCTTCTAAAAACCACAAGGGAACTTGATAGAAAGCTGCTACAAAACTGCTACAGCATTGCTATAAAACCCAATAAATTTAATGCCGATATTTAACCATCCTCGGCTTTTATCACTAATCTCTAGGGAAGGTTGGTGGTGGTCAAGGCATTGGAATTACCTTTCACAGGGACTTCTGTCTTCAACCACTACCCCTTTACCCTACCAACCTTATAACCTCCTTTCTTCTCACCTTTCGTCATTAAACGGCATAGGTTTGTTCCAATTGTTTTGCTTTGACCACCACGATAGTGATTGTCATCAGTGTGTATCATTTTTTCAGATTTTTGGGACAGTTGTTGCGAGAAAGAGTGCCCGTTGCCGTGTGTTCAGAAAGTCGCAGAATTAATTGGTCCATTTGCAACTCGATTTGGCTTAATCGATATTGAATATGACATCGACTTTTTTTCCCAATACCTGCTAACTCAATACCTTAACTCTTTAAATGTGCTCATCACTAGCATCAAAAACCTCCTCATCATTGTGCACATATCCTCAACTCACGGCCATACTATGTCCCAATCCCTAGGAGTAACTTTCAAATGATTTTGATGGGGACATATTGCCCATACTTATCATCTCTATACCGTAGTTACCCCTGATAGACGTTATTGTCGCGTTGTAGTTTCCATCTCAGACATATACCCTCACGGTTAATATTTACCATAGTTTCCGACTTGTTCCCTTGACCTTGGCGGCACATTATCCTGATTTGACCTTAGGCTCTCGTCATAACCACCCCTGTCTTCTCATTTACCGCATAGGAGTCCCTCCGGAAATATAATTCATCATTAGATTGTGGTTTTCGACAAGTCAGTTTGACTGCTTTTATATCTTTTCTGCAAACCCCAAGTGACATTTTTTAGTACCAACCCAAGCTGCAATTCTCATGTGAGCCATTTCTTCGCGAATCTCATCTGTTACTGGGTTGTGAGTGGACGTACGCGAAGGTTGTTTCTTCTTCTCCTTTATCAGACTTCCATTTCTCCTAGTACACCAGCTTTATTTTCTAGGAGATTTTTCTCTAATTTTTTGGCAATATCAGCATAGTACCTTATTAATAAGACCATCCACCTTCTCATAGTGTCCAACACCACTGTTGTAATTATTACCATCCTTTCCCCCGCTAGAATATTCCTTCAGTGACTCATCATCTATACTTGATTTGGTACACTTCTCAGAAACGAGGTGAATCTTCCCAAGAACTACTAACTGACTCTCCGTGTAGTGCCACAAAGTTATTCACTACGGTCTTTTCACTCGTGTCTTTTGTGTTTAGTTTCATGGAGACCCGATAGTAGCCGTGCCTAAGAAACATCCCTTAGTTTGGTTCCTCCAGTGAAGATTGAGTTGTATGGGAGCTCAGTGAAACAGATAGCAGCCTCTCCGTTCAGTGAGAGAGGAAACAGCACCTGACACTATTACATCTAAATCCATGTTCAGGCATCCCTACGTAGATTTTACACACTCGTGCCCTAACCTTAGCATATGGCATTTGGATCCGTCAGAGGTAGCCCTGAAAAAACAACCTCTGGAAGTAAGCATTTGCATCTGGCTACCTGTTACCACAAGGTGTGGTTGTTGGTAGAGGAGGTAGACAAGTGGCCCTCGAAGTCTCTATGTCTCAACCTTGTAGTATGCTTGGGGCGTGGAATGGTATTTTTGGTCCCCTCGTTTTGTTCACCCGGAGCTTCTGTAACAACTGACCATGAACACCACCGGGCAGACTGAGAAGAGGCTGGGATGTTCTGGTTTTGATCATTATCATTTATTCCCAGTTTCATTCAATGCATAATGTACGCTCCTAATTTGTGATCGTAGGGAACAAAGGGTTCTCTTCCTCTCCGGTTATTTGCCATACAAATAGGATTAGTTTTCTGAAACAAATCAAAAATAATAAAACAACAAAATCAACAAAATATCAACTAATTATAGTATAAGTTTCAAGTTATCTAAAAGCTAATAATCCCCGGCAATAATCCCCCGGCAGGACGGCCGCTAAATTTGATCGCTCAAACTTCTTCTCAATAAAATGGAAGTAAAGCGGTCGTGTCAAGTAAATAAACCCAACTTGTGATTTTGGGATCGTTCCCACAGAGGAAAATAGTCTATACTTCACTTCAATCTATTATTACTTTTGGTTTAGAGTAATGAAATTCTTTGGAAATTAAAAACAATAAAAGTGGGGTGTTTTCTTTTTCTAAAATGAATGATTAATCACATACCTAAATTGAAAGGACACTAAACAACTTTGATGGGTGGATTTAATCAATTACGCAATGTAACTAGAGTTTTCGTTGTTCCCCACGGTTCATAATTTTGATCATTCTAACTAATAACAATTCTTCCTAGTATCCTTGCATGGCAAAGTGATAAGTTTGTATTTCTAACTCCTTGGTCCGGCATCTAGAAAATCTTCACTCTGCCCTGGTCCGCTTATGTGTGTTGCTATCCTAACCCTTATCTTTACTCATATTAAGCATCGTATTCCGATATTTGCCTAAGTTATTACCACGCGTACCAATCATACTAGCCTATAAGATAGCAATACACTAAATCTATGTTTGATAATTTCTTTCCTTTATCTACGCACACCTTGGTCTATAAAGTAGCATTAAGGTGAGTTCTAACTTGGCCATCAGTTAAAAAGACTGCCCAAAAAAGAACTTATCAATACATGCAGACCTAATCTACAATTGTTATTTTAGTTAGGTTTTAATATCGCATTATTTTCCTATGGTTCCCCCCACAACCCTATTTATGGAGTTTAGTTTACCCATAGTTCATATATCCAGAATATTCAAATATATTATATAAGAATTCATGTAACTTTACTACTTCAATGACCAAGAGTCAAATCCGAAAGGTTTTGCTTTAATTAATCACCAAAAATCCGTGCAAGAATCTCACAGTAAATCAAAAATCTCAGAAAAAAAAATCAATGATAATCAAATGTGTCTAACAATAACGGATCTATAACGATGTAGTTCTAACCCAACTCTCAAAAATGAGGTTTTTTTCGAACTATTTATAGAAAGAAAAACCAATTAAACAATGACTCTATTTGCTCGAAAACTGTCAAAAGGCGGTTGGTTTCGACGACCTCACGAATGGACTCGTCATGGCACGACGGACCGCATGGACTTTCCTCATCCCATACTTGTGCATTTCTCCGCGGCTCTCTTTCATACATTCCGAGCGTAATAATGACAGACCGTCACAAACACGACGTTCCCATTTTTGAGAGTCTTCGTTCCACATACTCAACTCTTGGAATATGGTACTGGGGATTACTTCTCTGAACTCATAAAGAACCCGCGATGATGGACCGTCATGGACTCCGTAACCCCACACTTTATCAGACTGTCCCCATCGTCCTTCAGCCAACTGGCCACTAACGCTGCCACTACGCCGTCACAACATGACGGACCGTCCACAAGCTCCCGTAGGTGTCTCGTTTGCATTTCTTCAGTCAAAATCTCTGTTTCATACTTTGAACCAAAAATTTCCTTCAAATACAGAAGAAACTTATATAAACAAATTAGGCACAAAAAGGCTTTGGACACACTAGACTTTTAAGGAAAAATCTTAATAATTCGATCGGGTGAACCATGGTCAATAATCAGAAAGTAAGAAATAAATGCCATGACCAATATATTTTGTCTTTGGATTACTTACTTGATTAATTGTGGGTACAGTACTACAATGAATCATTGCACTTGTAAGTAAAACATAGGACAAAAGGAAATATTAAACTACACAACAACAAGAAGAAAAAGACCTAAAATGAAACTAAGTAAAGATCAATGAGCTCTCGGATTAGGGGTTAGCAAATTTTTAAATTCTCATCGAGTGGTTCTAAAAGTGTGGATGATACTTATGACTTTTAATAATATATAAAATGATTTTTGTGATTTTAATGAATTAAAATACATCATATTAATACCAGAATTAACAATTAATGACTTAGGAAAGTCTAATGACTAGACTTTCTAGAAATGGAATGTTGCTAAGGAAGAGCTTTCACTGATCATACATAGCTTTATGTGTATGTGTGCAAGCACCCATACTTAGTACAAGTGGTGTACTTACCCCCAACTATTTATTATTTTATTAGGTGAAGGTCAGAGTGAAAATTTACGACACTTACAACAGTTCGGACATCAGCGTTTTGTAGACAATTCGGTAGGTCCTCTTGATTTCGAGGATGCTAAAGCTTTAGTCTAGGCATAGTTTTCGACATAGCTATTTGATGTTGTCCCTAGAGTTTCTTTCGTACTTTTTGAAGATTTGTAATAAGGTCGTATTTGGAAAACTATTTATGATATATTCATCTTCTATTTCGAATTGACTCTTACAATATATTGTGGTTTCTTTATGTTGAGCTTAGTATATGATGAAACTATTTGAATACTATATGAAGTCTATGTAGAATTCATACGTTTAAAAAGTTTTAAATTTTCCAAAAAATTTTACTAGATAAATATGATGAATGCAAGATGAGGATTGTCTGCGACCTCTGAGAGGTCAACGACACCATTAGCGGTTTGGATTCAAGAATCCGAGTGGTTACAAACTTTGTATCAGAGCATGAGTTTAAATTTCCTAGGAAGTAAAGCTCAAAAACAACAACGTATGTAGGTTTTCCTTCTTTCTTCGACTTATGGTTGTGAAGCGAGCCACTAACATCTGACTTAGAGACTACACGATGAATAGATGTTCCTTCTTCTACATGTACGTGCTATCTAGATCTTTGACAGTTTGTGTTATTATATATATCTAACTTCCTTCTTCTGAGAGCACATAGAAGAATACATACAAAAATTAGGATGGACAAGTTGTCTAAGGCACAAAACTCAAAATCTATCCTTCGAAAGAAGGGGCCATAATGGAAATGCCCAACATTGATTAATGACGTGTGGTAAGTATGGTTGTTTGCATGGAGGTGAATGCATGGTAATGTCTAAAAGCCTTCTATGAGTATTTATGAGGAGGAGAAGGCTAAGTAGGTTGCATACCAACTCAAGAATATGTCTTAGACATGGATTTTCTTCATAAGTGTTATACTATAATAGACTATTGAAACATGGTAGTAAGGCTTCAGTTTCAAAATATATTGTGTTAAAGTAGAATGGTGTGGTTTAAATAAAACATGCCAAATAATTTCCAATCATAAAGCTAATAAGATGATTTCTAAGGTATACTTATGCTACTTAGTAAGAGTCACAGACTTAGAACAAGAAGTTCCTTCCATATACTCTGTGTCTGTTGTAAATATGGGGTTTGCTAAGAAAGGGAAATTGAGTTTGAGGTATATAGGTCATTATGATATCTTACAGCAAGTACGTAAAATTACCAAATGACTTGAATTCTTTTCATCCAGCATTTCACGTTTGATGCTTGAGAAGTTTCTTGGGGATCCAACCTCTACCCTACCCATCGAGAGGTTAGGAGTTTATTGGAATCTTTCCTTATGAAGAGGTTTCCATTGCAATTAGATCGTCTAGTGAATCACTGAAGAACAAGGAGGTTCTCAGCGTAAAGGTGGTAATGGAGGAACCACCTTGTTGAGAGGGAAGATACGAGGTCGAGGTCGATATGATGTCCAATTACAATCACTTATTACGTTATTGAGGATAGATATACTCTTCCTAAGATTAATTTTGTTCAACCAAAATCTAAGTTTAACTGCTTTTAGTCTATTAGGTGTGGTTGACCACTAATCGTATGTCTTATAATAGAACCATGTTAGTTGAAACGAAGTTATATATGCATTTCATGTGTTGTATTGTCTAGTAGAGACAGGTTTTTTTCTATGTTTCATGATTTGTGAGGTGCATTATGTTAGGTGTGATTGAGAAGGAAGTTCCTCAATCTAAAATATGAAGCTTCAGATAAGCTTGAGTAATATGTATCATTTAGAGTAAGTGTGAATCAAATATTCGCAGAGAGTAAAGTGTCAACCATGTTAAATATTTTAGAAAATCACACTCTTTTTTTAAAAGATGGGGAGGGGGTTGTGGTCAATTCGGGGAGAATTTTCCCAAAGGGGGGGGGGGGGGGGGGTTAATGTAACATTTAGGATAATTTTATTGACTAAGGGGTAATAGCATATTTTTCTATATAATACCTAATAAGCAAAATATTGAGGATATTAGAAAATATTGGCTCAAAGGGTGTTAGCCACATATCTAAGTATTAATGAGCTTGTTTAGGAAATGTACTTGCAATAAAGACCCTAATCTAAAATTCATAAATTCATCAGTTGCAAACACATTAGGTACTAGACTTTCAAGTGTCAAGCCTAGTATCCTAAGTACATTACCATTTAAAATGATCATGTAATAAGCAGTGCCCAAGGACATAGTGAGGGTCCTCAGTACAATATGTAAATATTACCAAATGAACCATAAACAATAGTTCGTTAGGAAAGTAAAAAAACCACATGGGCTAGAACAAGTGCAAGACATGCGAAGAAGCGGCCAGAGGAGGGGACCACCCTAACCGAATTCGGTTAGGGTTGTTAGGGGGAAAACGTACACAAGGGACCACACCATGTGGTGCCTAACTTCCTAAAAAATTCTAGAACCTAACCTATTTCCCTATCTAGATAAATAACACAGGACAAACGAAATACACTAATTAGTGCACCCGACAACCAAAGACTTAACCGGGTGACACTAACCTAGTGACTAGTTAAAGAGACAACCTAGTACCTAACCTAGGATTGTCCAAAATGTTGTTTATGGTCCCTAAAAAATTAGGGATACTTTATTAATTATCCTTGACCACTTAATTAATTAAATAATTTAAAGGGAGGAAACCCGAAATCACAAAAAAATATTCAGATTTCGGTTACGACAAATAGGGACACCCTAATACATAACCTAGGATGATTAAAAGAGTTAGTTAAGGTCATAACAATTTAAGGGTACTTTAGTAATTACCTTAGGTAACCTGATTAATTAAATTAGACATATAAATAATTTATTTAAATGGTCAAAGTGATATCCTCTCACTAACCTAGTATATTTCAAGAAACATCCTAGTACTTATCCTAGGATGGTCCTAAATGGCTTATTATAGTCGCAATGACTTAGAGGTACTTTAGTATTTACCCTAGCTCCCTAAATTATTCAAATTAAGTAAATACTTTAATAAATATAAAGTAAAAATTTTGGCCGAAACCATAGTTAATACCAATTTCAAGATTTGACTAAGTGTTATGTTCTCCTATGTTTAGTCAACTTAGGAGGGGTGTTTTAGTAATTGGTAAATTAGTTTATTAAATTATTAAACCTATGTTTTATAATTCAAGATAAGTTCCTTAACCTATAATTCATTATCAATACACTTGGAATTAATACGCAAGAAAGAGGTAGTAACGAAGAACACTAAAACGGAAAAAGGTCATAGACGTTCTTAGGCAATTTATAGGTATCTTCAAGGTTTTGTTCGAGATGTATTCTAGATTATGTTTCTAATAGTGTAGGTTTCTATCCTGTATTTTTTTCTCAAAAGAGACTACCTTTACATGATTCAAGATCTTGAAACTAAGGTGTTCCCGTGTTCGCGCCACTCCTTTGTTGTCCCCTAGTATAATTTTTATTTCCTGTTGAACTCGGTCAGTAGATATCATATTGTTGGTAAATGGTGCTGGCTTATCTTATGCGTAATGTTCTTAAAATATTAATGTTGATTATTCTATGAAGTTGTGATTGTATAAAGTTAATACTATCATGAAAACTAAGAATCAATTATATAAAGTTACGCCCGTGATAGTGTTAAGTGATTTATGTGTTTTGGCCGAATGTTGACTTGTTGTTGTTGTGACGTTATGAAGATGTTAATGTCATCAAATTTTAATATTATGCTGTCCAATATGTCTTAAAAACGTTACCCTAAAGACATGAACTAAAATTGTCTTCAAACTATTTTTAGCCAACATAGGAACTAGCCTGTGGTTTATACCTAAGCGATCTAGGCATGTACGGTTTCACCTTGGATGATGATTCCACCACTTCTCGGTGTGGGTCAGATACATGATTTCATGATCTATGTCGGTGAATGCTCACCATATGTTCTTGGTTCACTATAGTCGTGAGACACTCCTTTATAGTGTGGAGTGAACACTTGAGATGGATCCGCTATAGCAAGGAATCACCCCTTTCTATGTGTGGGGAAGACATAGGATTTCATGATTATCTCACACGGTCTAATATACATTTTGACCGGTGATTCACCTCTTTTCAGTATGGGGGAGACACTAGATTTCATGTTACCCTTGCATGATCTTATTCCTAATGATGTCACTCTGAAATTGAGAATGATGATGATGATGGAACGTATGTTCAACGTGAGAAATGATGAAGATATTAAGAATGTGAAGTGCCAATATCACACTTATGAAGTTTTAACAAATAACGGGCAATGCGAAATAATTTTGGCTTATAATAACTTCTTATATGATGCCAATAAAGTTAAATAGAAAGAAATATTACATAAATACCTCTTAACTTCCCTAAGATGAAAAGTAACAATAAATGGCCATACCCCTTAGGTTTGCTTATGAAACGTAGAATATATAGTGGTAAAGAATGACTCACTATAAGGTAGGTAAATCTTCCTTAGTATTTGGATTACTTTACTTTGATTTACTGTGGGTATGGGACTACAAATGATCTTGTAAAATACTGATTTTTTTCTGGGAGTCTTTTGCATGACGTGGCGGTAGGGAGTTTACCGCTTCTTTAGGTTTTATTTCTCTTTAAGATTTCTACTATCTGAGGTTGTGGAGGGTTCTCCGGCGGTCTTCTTCTAGTTCTCCCTGAGGTTCTATGAACTGGATTGCAGGTAGAACCCTGGAACTTGTAAGAAAACATAGGACTAAAGTAATTTTGAACTATAATACAACAAAAAGAAGAACAATACTGAAAAATACAACTAAGTAAAGATAAATGAGCTTCTCAGGTTGGGGGTTAGAGCCATATAAAATCTTTGTTCTGAGTTATGCTAAAATTTATGTTGATGATATTAATTTCGTTAATCTACATAAAACGAGTTGTGTTGCTTGAATGCATTAAAATACATCAATCTACCACAATGCACAATTAATGAATTAGGGAAAGTCTAATGACCTAGACTTCCACAATGGAATATTGGCTTAGGCTAACTTTCATTCATCATGCATAGCTTTTTATGGTGTAATGTTGTGCCTATCACCATACTTAGTACAAGTGGTGTACTAACCCCCTACTATTTACTATATTTAAGGTGGCCAGCTCATAAGACAAATTGATGACAATTGCGCGGTTGGGACATCAATGTTCTCCCGCCAACCATTTTGGTAGGGTCCTCTTGATTTCAAGGATGCCACAATTGAGTCTGCCTTAGTTTTTTTAGACATAGCAGTTTATTTTGTCCCTAGCGTTTCTTTTCGTACCTTCCTTTTTCAGATTGTAATAAAGTTCTATGAGTCAACTAATATGATTTATTCAATCTTCTATTTCGAGTTTGAACTCTTACCTAGATGGTTGTTTCTTTATTTGACTTAGTTCTGAATGAAACTAAAACTACTTAAAGTGTAATAATACCCTTCGTTGTTAAAAAAAGTTTTAAATTATCCGCAAAATTTAACTAGGTGAATGTGATGAAAGTAAGATGAGTCTTGTCTTCGACATCTGAAAGGTCAATGACGCCGGTAGCGGTTTGAATTACAGAATCTGGGTCATTACATTGTGTGTGTTAATGTTGCATCAGATACCTGATCGTAAGTTGATAAATCTATGTGTGTGAAAATGAAATCATTCAATCAATGAGGCATATAGATACTTTTGTTGAGTTTTAACTTGCATTAGTAGCAAGTATTGTGATAACTTGAATCTTTGTGTACATAACTGATCTATGCATAAGTAGTTTGAAGCTTGTTGTCTTACGTAGCACTATTTGAGACATCCTATTTAAATTGTTGAACTTGATTTTTATTTTAACACAAGCAAAAGTTTAATTTGGGGGTGTTGAGAAGTCCTCAAATTGGACTTATCTAGGGAATTATTTTAATTCAAATAGTGTCCTTGATTGTTTATTTTATCCGATATCAGATAAGAACTTCTAAGTTTTTAATTATTTGAGGATTTGGTAGGAGCATGGACGCTTAGGCGCATAATGGAAGAAAAGAGATGAAGACGCAAAGTGGGCATCGCCAATCACAGTTGGCGATACCCTGTGTAGAAAAGTTACACATTGTGTTACAACAAGTGAGCCCTAAAGGAAGTGGATGACACAAAGGAGTAGTCCGTACTTCACCTAATAGTTCTGCAAAGGAGAGTTATACCGCCTAACCTTACAACATGCATGTATTTTTAAATCGCAGAATGACTAGGAAATTTACGAATAAATACGTTGAATGGATCCACAAGTACTAAATCTAAAGTGCACAAATATCGAACTCTTTTATTATTTAGATACAGAAATTGAAAGAGTAAACAATATATATTTTTAAATTTTTATTTTTAAGTTTTGAGTATTTTCCTCTCATGTTTGGAGAGGGTTTTTAGGAAAGCTTGAGGATAGAAGTTCTTCCAATCTTGGAAGTGGGTCTTCTCAATTTACCTTCCTTTTCTACTTTTAAGGTTTCATTTCTTATACGTATTTAATTCCTTTATAGTTTAGTTTATTTGATTTTTTCTTGTTGTGTGTCTAAAAACTCCCATTTTTGGGGTGTGATATAGCAAATATATGTGGATTTTACAGTTGGGTCTTGCTTGCTTATTATATTAGATGCATTTTAATGTTGATTTTACCTTGCTGTTGTGATTTAATTTAATAGGTTTGTAGTTGCAAATACAAAAATATCCATGTGTTTTCGTCTTGGCCGAGAGGGAGGTCAAAAAAACCAAGATCACTAGATGGATGGCCTAAAGCGTAGGTTGACATGAGGTTAAGCCCAAGAGGGTGAGGCCTAGTCCCATATACAAGCAACCTTTATCGAATGTTCAGAGTGTGGGTAAGGTGCAGACTTGTTAGGTTAGACGAGTGGGTGTCAAAGATGAACCCAATTGATATGGGTAAGTTGTCCAAGAGGGAATGTACTTTCCCTTAAATCTTAGCGTAGTCACTATTTTCTTGCAAATTTTCCTATCGAAATTATGTACCCATTAGTTTGTGTCACCATAATTGAGGTTACACCCCAAGAACTTTTCCCCATACTAGTTATGTCCTTTGTTTATGCTAATTTTATAATTTGTGATCCCCTTCTTGATATTTTACATTTTTCTGTCATAAATTGAATTTAAATTTGTATAACTCAAAAATGTCTTGAGCTATCATTATTTAGAAGAGAAATCTAAGCTTCTTTAACTTTCAGTACCACTCCCTTGGGACACTACCCCAACCCATGGTTGGTTTACTCTACTAGATTCGATTCATAAAGACTCAAACTATAGGTCAGTGTCTCTGATCAAGAAATATAAAAATATACACATATTCAAGCATCAGGAACCTCCATTGATGATGATCTCCCTTGGTGTGCAAAATGTGTAGAAGATATTTTTTTCAAGAATGCAGTAACAATCTTGCCTTCATTGTTGGGGAGCTCGATCTCCTCAACCGATTTCAATGTATAATTAACAAAAATAAAAATATAATTCATCCCTTATGAACTCAAGAATGACCCCATAAAATCAATTCCCCATACATCAAATAACTCAATTAAAATAATTGGATTCATAGAAAGCTCTTACCTCTTAAAAATCCCACTTCTTTGGAAATTATCATAAAACTTGGCAAAGTCAAGTGAGTCTTGGTTGATGGTAGGCCAATAGTATCCATACTAAAGAATCTTGTATGCAATCCGGTCACCAATATTATTCCCCCCAATGGGCGATGAATGACACGCCTCAAGAACACTCAATATCTCTATCTTGGTAACACAACGACGAGTAATCCCATCTTCATAACTACGATACAAGTACGACTCATCCCAAATGAAAATTTTCAAATCATTCATAAACTTCTTACTTTGGTGAAAGGACAAATCCGAGGGCACAAAATCGATTGCCAAATAACTAGCAATGTCGAGAAACCAAAGAATGAGATCTTGAGAATGCATCACTATTCTCTGCCTTATCACCCAGCTTGAGAAAAGCTTCATGCTCCAACCTAGAAAAGTGATAGGAAACTTTGTTCTGTCTTCCCTTGTTGTCTTTAACCAAAAAATCAAATTCTTGAAACAACATGAACTACCTAATCAGTTGTGGTTTTGATTTCTTTTTTGCCATCAAATACCTTAAAGTCGAATTACAAGTACGCATTATGACCTCACTACAAACATGCTACATATAATTTCATAAAGTCTCACCTTATAAAAATTCACAACATTAGTAAAACAGGAAGAATCACAAATTTTCAAGTCTAAATGCACATTTCATTGGAATTCACTATAACAACATCCAAATATGCACATTTTGAAAAACTTCACCAAAAATCAAGAAATTTCAATTTATATACATTATTTTCATTATTATTATGAAGCACTAACCTTGGTTATCAAATAGATAAGGTAACAGGACTTCATGTCAGCCTCAACCTTTCATGTTGCTCCCTCAAATAGGTAATTCTTCCATAACACCTTTATGGAAGCCACCTCTATATCACCTTAACGTCTTGACTAACCTATCAAGGTTTTGAATCGGAAATTCCTCATAAGAGAGGTTATACTTCACACAAAGACCCTCAATAAAAAAGGATAGACTTGGGGTCACCGATACACTTCTTAAGCATAGAAACATGGAAAATTGGATGAACCCAAGCCAATTAAATAGGCAACCTTAACTCATAGGCAAACTTACAAACCCTTTGCAATATTTCATAGGGACCCACATAACGAGTAATCAAATCCTTTTTCTTGCAAAATCTAAGCACCCCTTTCATAGGAAAAATTTCAAAATACACCTTATCACCTTCTTCAAACTCTGAATCCATTTTCCTATGATCGACATAAGACTTTTGCCGACTATAGGTTGTTTGCAATTGGTTCCTTATAATATTAACCTTCTCCAAAGTCTTATAAATCAAATCGGGACCAAGAAGAGAAGTCTCACTCACTTCAAACCATCCAATAGGATACCTAGACTTTCATACAATAAAAGGCTTCATAAGGTTCCATGGATATGGAAGAACGGAAACTATTATTATAAGAAAACTCCACCAAGAGAAAATGTTTATCCCAATTTCCCTTTAAATTAATAATACAAGCTCTAAGCATATACTTAAGGATTTGATAGTACACTTTGCTTGGACATTAATTGAGGACTGAAAGTTGTTCTTAGCTTTATCTTAGTACCCAACCCTTTTTGGAATTTCCTCCTATACCTAAATGTGAATTGTGCACCCCTATCTGATATGATGGATAGCGGAATACCATGTGACACACAATCTCATCTGTGAACATTCTTGTATAATATTCCACTGAATAAGCAGACTGGACGGGAATGAAATGAGCGGACTTGGTCAACCTATCAACAATCACCCATATAGAGTCTAGCTTTATATCTGAGGCAAAACACTACCACAAAAATCCATACGGAATGTCTTCCACTAGCCAAGTAGTAAATTTGGATTCATGAAATTGAAATAAACTATTGGACTTTTGATGTCGGCTTTACTTGTTGGAAATTCCCGGCCCAATTAACAACAAATTCTTCCTATGTCACCTCTTTTCAATCCTGCCCCGCGGGACCACATTTCCTTAAGGTCATGGTACATCTTTGTGTAAACCCGATAAATGGAGTAATGGACCCATGAGCTTCCTCAAGAAATAAGTTCCTCAAACCATATACATTGGGGAAACACAACCTTTCTTGTTACCTCAAGACTACATCCCCCTAAGGAGAAGAACTAATCAACTACATCAATGATTGATCAAGGTGTTGTTTGTAGTTTACCTCAACCACCAATGATGACTTGGAGTTATGACGGACCATAAAACCATCATCTGGAGAATCTTCCATCCCCACACCCAATCTAGCAAACCTATGAACGTCTTCACTAGATATTGCTTGTCTTTATCTATATGAGACACTACCCATTGATAAACGACTTCGAGCATCCGCAACTATAGTGGCCTAGCCGTGGTGATAGAGAACACTCATTTCGTATTCTTTCAATAATGCCGACCATCTTCTTTGTCATAAATTCAACTACTTTTGAGTAAACACAAACTGGAGAATCTTGTGGTCGGTATACAAATAAACATGAAAACAATACAAATGATGCCTCCATATTTTCAAGGCAAATACGACGGTCGTTAACTCAAGATCATAAGTTGGATAGTTTCTTTCATTCACCTTATGTTGTCTAGAAGCAGAGGCTACCACTTTCACATGTTGCATAAATACGCACCCTAAACCCACTCGGGATGCATCATTATACACAACGAACCCCTTTGTACCCTTCGGTAATGTCAACAACGTAGTGTAAATAAACTTATCTTTCAAGATTTTTAAGCTGCTCTCAAATCCCTCCAACCACTCAAGGGCGATGCAATGGATGCAAAACAATCCACAAACCTCCAATAATAACAAAGTAAACCCAAGAAACTCTTAATGTCGGTTGGAGTCAATGGTCTAGGACAATTTGTCACCGCCTCGGTCTTCCTTGAAACAACATCAACTCCCTCACTAGAGATGATATGACAATGAAACGCCACTGACCTCAACCAAAACTCACACTTTCTATACTTGGCATATAATTGATTTTTCTTAAGAACTTGTAACACCACCCTTTAATGGTTCATGTGATTACCCTCATTTTTTGAATTTCCAAGATGTCATCAAAGAAGACAATGACAAATGAATCTAGGTAACTTCAAAGCAGTCTATTCATTAGATCCATAAACACCACCGGGGCATTAGTGAAAGCGAAGGTCATTACTAAGAAATCATAGTTACCATATCTAGTCCGAAATATTATTTATGGTATATCCTCACCTCTCAGCCTAATTTGGCGATACCCCGACTCAAGTCAATCTTGGAAAAGTAGCTTGCCCCTTTATGTGGATCAAACAAGTCGTCAATCAAAGGTAAAGGATACATGTTCTTAATAGTGACCTTATTGGGTTGACGATAATCAATGCACATTCTATGGATACCATCCTTATTCTTCACAAACAAAAATAGAGCACACGACGAAGAAATACTAGGCCTAATCAAGCCTTTAAATATTTTAGTTGATCTTTGAACTCTTTCATTTCGGAGGAACAATCAGATAGGGTGGAATTTATGGGATTTGTATCAGGTAACAATTCAATACCAAAATCAATTTCCCAATCGGGAGGAATATCGAGAAGATCATTAGGAAAGACCTCCAAAAAATCCCTCACTACGGAGACCAACTCAATTGGAGGAAGTTCAAACTGTATATCTTGCACAATTACAATATGGTATACACACCTTTTAGATGTCATTTTAAAAGCATTAAAACAAGAAACCATATGACCTCTAGGAATAGAGTTTTCCCCCTTCCATTCTAAAACAGAGTCTCATATGGAAAGTTAAATTTCAGCACCCTCGTTATACAATCTATAGAGGCAAACTCAAGCATACAAACCAAATCTGATAACCCAATAGGACATAAAAATAAACATATCAAGTTCTAGGAGGTTCAACATAAGTAAGGAACTCTATTGGCGGAAACATTATAGGCTAAGTTCTATTACACCCTGTTTGCAAACAAACGATTCACCCACCAAGGTAAGACACCATAATAAAGTTGCCATTTAGTCGGGTAAGATGTCAAAATTTCTCAGAGAATCCCGGGAGTGATAAAAGATAATTTAGCTCCTGGATAAAGTAAAGCATATAAATCAATAGAGAGACCTTTATAGAGTACCCCTATCAATTGACCCAATGCCTGCACTTAAGTCTTGGCTGTAACATAAGTGGTCCCACTCACGGTGCATCACCGATCGGAACGGAATATAGAGAGAAACCAAAATTTTTTTTTTTGAGGAATCCTCGTCTTGGCTCACCCTAAAGTGAAGAACATTAAAGTGATTCTTCTTCGAATCCTCATTTGAACCACTTACTTCAGTTTGACCAATACCCTTGTATTTTCCCTTCACATTAGGGAAATCCCTAACATTGTGTCCACTCTTGGTACAACAAAAGCAAATTGCTATTCCAACTAGAAATTCAACAAGATGACCATTTCCATACTTGGCACAAGTTAGACTTCTTGTACGGTGAACTTGTATCCCTTCCATTTTTATGTTTAGCGTTAGACACCCTATCATCACGAGCCTTAGGAAACTTGTAAGGAAATAAATTAGACACCATGTTCTTGAACCTAGGCTTTTCTTGAATCTTAATCCTACTCTTAGAATAACTACTTTTAAAAGATCTTTCCCTCGTTGCATCTCTACTCTTTCTCTTAGCCCTTGACTCTTCCACTTTTTGAGCATGAACCATGGGACGAGAAATGGTCATATTGTCCAAATGACACTCTTATTGCAAGTCATCCGACACTCATCACAAAGCGGTTCATTTAATCCCTAGGGTATGAAACAAAAGAAGGTGCATATTTTGACAATTTAATGAATTTCAAAAAGTATCATAGAACATTCTTACCTCCTTGAAGAAAGTTGATGAACTCCACCACCTTGGATTCCCTCTTCTCCCTAGGATAGAACCTATGAAGAAATGCATTCTTGAACACATTCCAAATTACCAATCCTCTCCTTAACGGCCTATTATCCCTCCATTGGACATACCAAGTCTAGATCTTTTAGTTGGTAAGTGTCTAACTCGTACTTCTTACTATTATACAACCCCATAGCATAGCGGATATTGTAGATTTCATCAATAAAGTTATAGGGGGCTTCTTCAACCTTGGACCCATAGAAAGTAGAAGGATTCATCTAAGTGAAATCCCTTAGACAGCACGTCATGGTAGCAACTTGTTGGTTTGATTGGGCTACAACCCCCCGGTTATATTGGGTTGTCATGGATTGTGCTTGAGTAGTGGCGGCTTGTGATTGGGCAGTAATGTCTTGGGCCATTTGAAAGAGAGAATACCTTATGGCCTTATCCATAAAAGGAGGAGGATTGACCGGATCTTGGTTATCATTCACATCTTCCTTAAGAAGAGGAATTTGATCACACGGGGAGGAGCTCCCTCGTTGGAAATCATCTTCAAGTCTTCGTGCTGCATTCCTTTGAGTATTCAAGGCCTATAATCACAATAAAAGATTTAGATGATAAAAGCACATAGAGCTAACACTCTAGAGGCAGGATAGTGGACTTTCAAGAAAGTGAAATTTTCCTAAGAATCACATAGATTCCTATTGAAATATGTGTCCTGTTTGAAAATTATGAATATGAATCTACATAAGACGTGGTCGAGAGAGACATTGAATCAAGGACATTCAACCTCATGCTCCGATACCAAGTTTGTCACATCCAAGAATAACCCCATAGACGCAACCGACATCGTCATCCTATTTGAGGACTAAGACTAACCTCTTAGCTCACATCAATACATTCATAGGTCTATTTTTGCAGGAGAATTTAAAACTTTTTACTAATTCTACATTGAGGTTTACATAGACCTATACATACAAATAATAGTTATATATAAAGTATACATAGACCCTTCGTATAGAAAGAATACTTACTCTTATAATAGTCATCTCATCTCATAACCAACTAATAAAAGTATATCAAATGGGGTCTAACCCATACATCAATGAAACAAGACCACATATAGGTCATAGAACGTTTAATATCCAAATGAAAAGGAAAGAAACATAAGTTTCTTAATGCTAAAACAACATCATGCCATGATAGCGGCATCTCCCTCAGAACGGTAGTACCTACCCTACTTGGATGATTAAGAAATCCAAGTCTTCTTCAATATCATCTCCAAAAGCCCTTCAACGATCGAACATTAAATGTTGGCAAAAGGAAGAAATGAGGTTAGTACACCATTTGTACTAAGTATGAGACCATATGCACACATATCGTAAAAACATGCTAAAATAGGAAAACCTTTATGCACATTCAACAAGACCATACTAAATTAATAAGGCATTTACATCACAAGACAAACAACATCAAAACTAGTCAAGTCAAAATGCATATCATGTAATTAAACATATAATAAAAGCAACTCTACCATCAAGTCATAACCTCAAAAAGCATGAACAAGTGTTCATTATAACCTAACCAAATCAAGAAAATTACCCATAACCCATATCAAGTCAAAAAGTACAATGACAAAGCAAAAACCTATAACCCTACTCAATAAAGTAAGCCAACAAGAATAATGACTAACTTCCTACATCACATAGCATAGTATTTAAGAGTACATATCATCTTACTTTAGCAATGTCGACCAACACATATTCATAAGTGACACCAATAATCATATAGTATCAATAACGTGAAATTTAATAATTAACATATTATGTACCATTATAAGAATATTCATACATAGTAATTATATACCGTGGTTTCACTGTATTTCTAGTGCTTTTTCATTAAGTTTAGTGTGTTTCGAAAAGCCTTTTTGTATTTATTTTTATGTAAGTTTCTACTTATTTATAGGAAATCTTTCAAAAGATGAACGCGGAAGTTTTTGAGCGACAAATAAAGTAGAGACCACCTACGGAGCTTATGACGGTCCGTCGAGCCTTTTACGGTCTATAGGTGACATCGTAGTGAGGAGAGAAGTTGCTGAAGGAAGATGGGGAAGTCTGACCTAGTGTGGGATTACGGAAGTCCATGACGTACCATCATAGCCATGAAGTTCCATCCTGGTAGTTCGTCGTAATGTTCTAAGAGTACTCCCAGTACCCAAATTCCAAGAAGTTAAATATTATGGAACGCAAACCCTCAACGGACAATCGTTCTTGGAACGGTCCGTCATACCTATTCATTGAGGGTACTGAAGAATGTAGAAGAAGAATTTGTGAATTATGGGACGACGGAGGCCATGACGGCCCGTCGTGACCACGACGGTCCGTCGGGACATAGACGCATTTTGACAGATTTTCAGTAATTAGAATCATTCTTTTATTAGGTTTTTGTTTTTATTATAAATAGTTAGAAAAGCCTCATTTTGAGGGTTATAACTTTTGATAGTTAGACATTTTTATTGTTAGGACTTTTGATGGTTAGACTTTTATATTAGACTTTTTGAGTAATTTTTAGTCTCTTGGTTCAAGGATTGAACGATTAATGTCAGCCATTGTTACACTTTTTCTGGAATTGATTGTTGGTGTTTTTTGCTGATAATCAAGTGAATTTATAGATTTTATTTTTCTCATTGACAGAAGTGTATGATTTCGTTTTTAAATACATGAATAGTGTTGATTATGACAATGAGAAACTAAAAACTCCATAAACTAAGGCGGTGGAAACCATGTGTATATGAGGTAAAATCTAACTACTACAATAGGAAGTGTCGAATAGTGTCTTTGCATGTAATTTATAATTCTTTCGTTTAGAAGTTCTTTTTTAATTGATGGCCAACGTTAGAAACTCGCCTTAGCTACATGCTGGACCGACGGAGGTAGATAATAGGAAAATAACTAATCAAAAATAGATTTAGTGTACACTATATGAATAGGCTAGTGTCAGATTGCTATAAAGTAAAACTTAGTCAAATATCGAAACAATGCTTAAGGGTACGTATGCAACACAAGTTAGTCGGACCAAGGTTGAGGAGTGAATGAAATTGATATAGAGGCCGGACAAGAATTTAGAGATAGTATACTTATCACTTACATGCCAAGATACTAGAAAGAGATTGATATATTAAGAACTATCAAGTTAGGAAACATGTTGGGAACACTTATTTGCCCTAGTACTGTGTTATAACTGATAAGCTCCAAGTTTGAATCTGTTAGTTGTTTACTTTAATTTAGTTAATTACTTTCATTACTTTAGCAATAACAAACCCCCTTTCATTGTCTTTCGGTTTCTAGGAAGTAATTAATAAAAATACAGTTATGTCCTTGAACGTTTTCCTAGTGCGAAACGATCCCAACCTCATTAGTGGGTTCTGTAATTTATTAAGACGCTTTACTTCTTATTTAAGAAAAGTAAGTTTTAGTGGATCCATATTTGGTTGCCGCTGCTGGGGAAAGTAGCTTTTAGATTAACTTAAATTTATTACAAAGTTTAGTCATGTTTACTTAATTTTACTTTCATTTTGTTTTATTCTTGGTAGAAATAAACTTCCTTGGATGCCAAATAAACGGAGAGGAACAAAACCCTTGTTTCCTACGACAAAGAATTAGAGCTTACAGTACCCAATATGATCGGAAACTTGGCTAATTAACGATGATGATGCGAAGGCCAGGAAGAACATCCCAACTCCAGTTGCTAAATCAGGTCAGTATTTAACCGATGATTCCTTAATGGAAAATTCAACAAAGGGGAAAAATCCTGCTCCCACGCACTTAAGAATAAAAGAGGTTATGAAATATTGCAGGACTCTGATGGGTCATTGATTGCACCCTTACCACAAGGACACCTTTGTGGTAAACTAGTAAAGTCTGATTGCAAATGATCATGTAGAGGTTTTGGTTTTCAGGGCTACCTTAGAGGACCCCACATGCCCATATATTTTTTTAAGGTAAGGGCAGTGTGTAAAAGTTGTGTAGGGAGGCCTGATTTGTGATTTGGATTGGCTGTATAGGCTAAGGTCATTTCTCTCTCACAGACGGGAAGGGGGAAGGCTTGTGCGATTTGGTTCACTGAGATTCCCATACAACTATTTTCACTGGAACCAAAGAAGGGGAGATTTTTTTAGAACGTTACTAGCCGTTTCCAAGAACTTAAATACAAAGGACTGAGTAAAAAACTTTGTCTGCCAATACAGGAGATTCAGTTAGTAGTTCTTGGGAAAGATTTACTTCATTTCTGAGATGTTTCCACAATCACCGCATATATGATCAGTAATTGAAGAAATACTTCTACCGGGGACATGATGATAATAATAGAGTGGTATTGGATACTATAGCAGGTGGTTATTATGGGAAGTGTCCTTATACCGAGATTGCCAAAAAGTTAGAGAAAATTTCCCAGACTAATAAAGCTTGGAGTCTTAGGAAGTCACATACTGGAAGAAATACCTTTGCACTGCAATCAACACACAACCCAGCCACAGATGAGATTCGTGAAGAGATTGCTCAGATGAGAACTGAGCTTGGTTGGTATTAAAACATGTCATTGGGACTGAAGAAAAGATAAATGCAGTTAACTACTTGTCTAAACCACCGCCACCAAATGATGAATGTTATTATGAGGAGGATTCCAATGTGGTAAATAAGAGGACAGGGGGTTTCCGAACGAGTGCCCAAGGCTCAAATCAGGAGAATTAGTGCCAAGGTCATGGAAACCAAGGTCAGATCTATGGTAACTATAACCCCAAGGGTAATTACGTCTGAGATGGAAATTACAAACGCGAAAACAACTTCAACATGGGTAATTATGGTAACAGAAATGATAGAAATGGACCTATGTTCCTCCTCAAAATCGTAAAGTTACTCCTACGGATTGTGGAGGTAGTCGGGTGCGGTAGTATGGAGCAGTTGAGGATGGGTTGCACCGCAAATGATGTATGAGGTCGATGCTGAGGAGAGTACATTAATGTGTTAAGGCGGTGATTGAGGGGGATTGGGCAAAAAGTCGACTAAACATGCAATATCGATTTAAACAATTTGAGTTGTAAATGGCCCAATTATCTGCTACTATGAACATATGGCAACCAGACTCGTTCCTAGCAAACACTATCCACAAATACAAAAAATGAGGAAACTAATGGGAAATCACACTACTCGGGGTGGTAAGCAGACCATGACCCACCTATGCCGTTCTAATGAGAAAAAGTGAGAAAGATATATAAAGTGGTAGAGGTAGAGACAACTCATTTGATTGGTGGTGCCTCGTTGTGAGTTAGTGGTGACTAGAATATAAAACACTGGAAAAAGATGGGTGGAAGAGTACTAAAAGGTAACTCCCATGCAACATGAACAACCATCACCCTTTCCTCAAAGTATTATGAAAAAGGACTAAAGGGATGGTTAATGTAGCATTTTATAACAAGTTGAAGCAGCTTTTTATCAATGTACCTGGTAGAAGCTCTAGAACAAATTCTCGATTATGCCAGTTTATGAAAGATCGGGTTACAAATGAAAAAGATCGGTAACTTTTGCGGTGATATAAAATGCAGCATTGTAGTGCTGTCACACTACAGTATCTATACAAAGAAATACGATCGGGTGCGTTCCTATTCCTGGTACAGGTCGGGTTATTAAAGTTTGCGGAAAGGCATTATGTGGATCTGGGGGAAAGCATAAATCTCATGCCTCTCGAGTTTACAAGACAGTTGGTTTTGGGGAATCACAAAAAGACCATGACGACTGCGCAATGCATGGTGATCGACTAGTAAAAAGGCTAAGGGATACTCACGAGGTGCTAGTAAACGTGGATGGAGTCGTTCATATTTCTGACATTACTTTGTTTATTATTGCTTGTTTGAAGTCTATTTGAAGTGCCATATTCTTGGGAGGCATTCATGCTAGGGGTAGAGCTTTAGTTGATATGTAAAAAGGTTTTTATGAAATTTCGGGTTGAAAATTGAACCAAGTTACTCAATATTGTAGGTCAGAGGCAGGAAGTTGGGAGCTCCCAATCGGTATAGCGGTTATCTCCTATATCCTACATAGAAAAGGTAAAGAAGTACCATGACCTAAAAATTGAAAAACAAGAGTCTATGATTGGGGATTTGTTACTTTTATACAATTCTAGGTTGTGCTTGTTTTCGGTCAAGCTCAAGTCCAAATGGATTGGCCCTTACGTTGTTAGCCAACTATTCCCTCATGGAGCAATTGAGTTGGAAACCAAGGAGGGTTTGCGGTTTGAGGTTAAGGGACAACGAATAAAAATCTATTTCGGGCATGTTGAATCGGCAAATGAAGTGATCAAGGCATACCATCTTTATGAAGTTGAGTAATCAAGTGTCTTCAGTCGTGCCGCAACGTTAAATCAGACGCTGGGTGGGAGACAACCCAATAATTATAGTTTTCTTCTTAATAATGGTAGGATTTTCTACTAATGGGTTTTAAATTTGCAGGTAGCACATCACCAGGAAATTCTGCAGAAAATCAATCTACAATATTCATTGACGTATACATCAACGGACCGTCATGCATACGACGGACTGTCACATGAATCCGTCGTGCCAGGAACGTTTTTAATTTATTTTCAAAATTATGGCATCCACGATGGAACCCATAACGAACCGTAACATCTGAGGTGGAACATCGTCGGGGACTCGTTGCGTTATTAACAGCAACACGACCCAACTCGGATGGGGAATTTTAAAAAATTTCAACCTTTAAAAACCCCCACACTTTCATTTAAACCGTTTCTTTACTTCTTTTTCCCATTTATTTCCTTTCCAACTTCCTACCTTTCTCATCCACTTCTCTATTAACTAATCCATTTTACTTCCCAAAATCCCAAAATCTCCTTTTTATTGGTCGGAGTCCGCTGCTGTGGTTTTGCTCTTGATAAGCAAGTGCCTTACTTGCTTATTTTTTCTCCTCTTCTCATGTATGTTTCTCGGATCTCTACTCATTTACATTGCATTTTTGTTTTTGAGTTACTATTAGCCTATTTCTTTTTGGTGGGTCTTTCTTTCTTTATCCAATTTTGTCTGACCTAGGTTGCAAGTCCCTCGAATTTCCTTGTTAAAACTTGAGAAATTGGTGTTTTAGATTTTCTAGTTTGCTAGGCATTTGAGTTAGAAACATGTAGGTTAACATCAAGTATTACGTTTGACTCACAAGGAATAATTGTGGCATCCTTAGTTTTGTCAGAAAATAACATAACGAGACCCCAACGACGGAACATCGTTCCCATGATGGACCGTCATAGGGTCTATTCCAACACCCCAATATTCATTTTCTCTAAGTGTCTATGAACGGACCCATTTGACGGACCATTGTTCCCACGAAGGTCCATACTGCACAACCATTTTGGTTGTCAGAGACCCTATTCCTAAGGATCTCCAACTTTTTCTAAGTGTCCTCTGATAGACATCTATGACGGACAGTCATTAACACGACGATTCGTCCTGCTTATCTTTCATAAATATCAGAGACCCTAGTCCTAAGGGTCTCCAACCTTTTCTAGGTTTCCACTGACAGACATCTATGACGCAGCGTCGTACCCTCTACGGTCCGTCGTGCATGTCCAGCATAACTGTCAGAGCCTTTCCTTCTATGGTCTCCATATAAACATCGTTGAAGTAAGACATGACGGTCTGTCATACTCACGAAGATTCGTCACCTAGTCCATCGTGTTTCACTACTACTACAAAGATGTCATTACAATTGTTCTCTTATGTGTATTTTCTCACATTTTTTCTTGTCTTTTTTGCTCTTTCTAGTACTAATAATGATTCTTTACATGTACTGTCTCTAATGTCACCAAAACAATATCGAGTTTATGTGTGTGGGCGTTCAAAGTCTATCGCCCTATCTACATAACTGGTTATAGTCTCTAATGATGAGCATGATCCCGAGATCGTGCCCCCAGGAAATGCCACTCTAGCACGAGCTGCATGTCAACCCATAGTTACACCCAAAAATATGGCGTCCGGCGTAATCAGTGCCTCCCATTCTTATGAGGAGCGCACAATGACTGGCACACTTTCTGGGTTAGCTACACAAGAAGAAGAAGTGTTTGGTTCCTTAGGAGTTTGTGGTTGGAGAAAGCCTCTTGATCCATGGAAGTATCTGCACCCACCACGGCTGCACTGTCTGCCTCATCTATGGGCCGACAGTCCTAATTTTATTCCAGGCTCACTGGCTGGTGTTCTCACCTCGATTGTCGACCAACCCAACAACTGGTGTGTCGACGGGCAATACCAAGTGTATTCAGACGCCATGTTTCTAAAGGATAAAGGCGTCATGACACGGACCCTTACACTTGAGAGGAGGGTCCTAACAGAAATTCTCCCCACCATGCCAGATATCCACACTCTCTTCACCAGACACTGGCTAGAGTCGATAGATCGTTCTTTGGGCCGCTACTGCGAGGAGTATATGCGAGGGTTTTACGCATCTTATGTGGCTACTCTCCAATCACAGATCCATAAGCGTGCTGCCCCCTCCAAATAGGCCCTATTTTAGCACGTTAGAGTACGCGGCATACAGGTCGACATCTCCCTGCCTGCCATTTGCCGGTATCTGTACTGCGAGGTTGTTTATACCACCAGGACCCTCTGACCGCCGAGGTCGACTCTCGGTGGCAAATTGTTAAAGATGTCTAATTCTTGCGTGAGCCATCGCTGAGAGAGACCAGAAGGAGGATGGATGCACTGCACTTCTTTATTGATGGATAGGGTGCCCACTGGATAATGGACACGAAGGGAGCCCTCAAGAAGGCTAACTTGACCTTCACGTCTATGTTTTTATGGATGATTGCCCACCACTACCTCTCCCCCACGGCTGCAAATAGTATAGTAACATGGGATCGCGCAGTTCTGATGGTAGAGATGATAGCCAAGTTTGAGGTTTACTTCGCTTGGCTTCAACAGGAGCTCATGCACGAGAGGTCTTTGAAGGTCACAACTGCTCAAGACTCTGCAGGGCACCGGTTATATAGGTCTTATCAGGGATTAGACCAATGAGTTGGCTCAATGCTGAGGCCCCGTCCATAAGTGCCTCAACTTGGTGACAATCTGGCTGATACTGTAGCACATGCTCGAACGGCTACGCAGGCTACTTCCGTCACCATTAACACTACCCTTTTTGAGTCTATCCCGGGTAGTAGCACTGCCCCTAGCTCCTCTCGCTCAGCCCCTTCCCCTGCTCTGGCCCCCACTTGCTAGGGTCCAGAAACTAGAGGCTCAGATAGACACACTTCTACATCACATCCAGCCTTGGATGCAGAGGTCTAGTGCTGAGGCGGAGGAGCGTATGGAGTGTAAGGTGGCACATCATACAGAGTGGAAGATCTCTGATGTTCATCAGCACTTAGACACTTTTGAGTTGCGGGTGCTAGCCCGGCCAGCCCCTCTGGTGTACGTGTCGACCCTTCAGGCTGCGGTTGAGAGTTTGCGAGAAGACCTTGATATGATCTTAGAGGCTAGGGTGACTGAGTCTGATGCCCCTTCTGTATAGCCTGCAGAGGATGCAGTGTTGGTTGTGTAATTCACCACTTCTGATGTTCTACCACCTCCCCCTCGAGAGCATGCCAAGAGGCACAGGGGTGGTGAGGAGGATGAGTCTAGGGAAAGGAAGAAAGAGCTATGTGAGTTGTAGGCTATGAGGAGAGCCTTGATTAATGATGAGGAGGCGCGTAAGATAGGACTTATAGAGTCAGCTGCTGGGGCATGTTCTCCAGAGATGTACAGACACCGTTAGGCACGACTGATAGTGCTTCTCAAGATGAGGACACTACTGAGGGTGTCCAGACTACACGGTTAGTGTGTCATGGGAAAAACGGACCCCCAAACACTGGCTGATTGTCGCGGTGCTTTACCTACACTATCGTAATTAATTTTTTTATAACCGGGACAATTGCTATCTTTTTGTTGGGGGGGGAAATAGGAAAGTGATGCTAGGGTGAAGTCGAGTATCCAATTCACGATCGCTTTTTGGGGTTTCTTGCCTTTGTTCGTTGCACCAATGACTAATTTGTTAATGTTTACCGGCCTTCTCTATATATTGTGGTACATAGTATAACTATGAAGCATGATGTCTAAAACAAAAATGATATCCTGATGTTTATGAATATTGATGCATGGCTAGGCATAGTAATTGATAAAAGGTGGCTACAATATGGACATAGAGATACACAACTGCAAATGACCATTAAGTCTAAGACCAAATAGGTGTCTGATAATCTGGGTAGAAGTAACAGATGTCAAGTGAGTGTGAGGAAAATTGTTAATAGTCCACTTTTGTACTGAGTTAGAAATTTTCTGGTTAGTCTGCTTAAAAGTAAGTTGTAATGAGACAATTAGGAAAGGATCATAGGCCCTTTGTTCAATTATAGACAATTTTGACCTAAATTAAAAAAAATTATACCTTAATCCCATCTTGATCCAAATTATTGAGCTTAAAATAGACCTGCTTTTTCACCCCAAATGACTATTATGGAATAATGAGTGGCTCTGTCCCTCCTTGGACATGTGCACTTCAGCTTATGACAACAAGCATAAGTAGGGTTTGGCCTAATGCAGGTACAACAACCTTTCGTGGCGCTGACCCAAATTTGGGTAGGTGTACTTTGACTCATGGCACATCCATGAGTGAGGGTTGGATATATAGGATTGGGAATGCTTTGGAAAGGGGGGTTAAAATAACAATGAGAGAGATAAGAACAAAAGTAAAGTGACTGAAGAACATTTTGAAAGAAAAGCTGAAAAAAAAAATATATGCATTACAATCCAGAAAGAAAAGAGTCACTTACACAAATGAAGAAGAAATGCAGAAGAAAGGGAAAATATCAAGGTGTGGAAAGAAAGATAATAAGAAAAAAGGGGTGGAAATAAATGATGATTGAATGAAAAGGAGGACGCTCAACCGATTATGTCAAGGAGGGCAAAAAGTCACTAAAGGATCCTAAAAATTACCCTACCGAACTGAGCTATGTGTAAGATAAGAAAGTTCCTATCGTATTCAAGAGTTGTATGACGACTTAAAGATGAAAAAAAATAAGGGGCCAGCGTATGGAAAATATGTAATAAATGGGTCGTGAAGTTGTTCGGAGAGTGTGTAGTGTTGAAAAAGTAATCCTTATACTCAAACTGAAATATTGTGTGAAAAATGAGGATGTTGTGGTAAAGTGAGAGAAACTAATTGCCATCCGGAAAATATTAGCACCTCGGTTAAGAATTGAAGGGATAGGTGTTTAGTGCGAGTGAGTCCTGTGTCATGGTTGGTTTGTTTAACATAATTCGAGTCAATAGGGCTAACATTGCATTTAAAAACATGATGAGAAGTGATAAGGATTGAGAGCCAATGGATTGCCGAAAGAAAAATATGGATACTCTTTGTAAACAGATTTGAATTGAGTCAAGTGCGTCGCTTTAGGACTGCAATGAATTTATGTTGATGTGTTGATGGTACCGTGTTTCACGGTATTTTTAAGCTTTTTCCATATATTTTAGGTTTGTCCAAACGCCTTTGTAATGATTTATGTGCGTTTACTTTGCAGGAAAATCATGTCCAAAAAATGAACGCGAATGTTTTTGAGCAACAAACATAGAAGAGACCACCTACAGAGCATATGACGGTCTGTAGGTGACATCGTAGTGAGGAGAGAAGTTGTTGAAGGAAGATGGGGAAGTCTGACCTAGTGTGGGATTACGAAAGTCCATGACGGACCTCATAGCCACGACGATCCTTCCTATTGGTTCGTCATAATAATCAGAGATTAGTCCCAGTACCCAAATTCCAAGAATTTAAAAATTATGGAATGGAGACCCTTGACGGACCGTTGTACTTGGAACGATCCATCATACCTATTCGTTGAGGGTAATAAAGAAAGAAACAGAAGAATTTGTGAAGTATGGAATGATGGAGGCCATGACAGCCCGTCGTGACCACGACGGTCCATCACGAGGTTTGTCGACTCAAACGTGTTTTGATCGATTTTGTATAATTAGAATCCTTGTTTTATTAGGTTTGTTTTTTATTATAAATAGTTCGAAAAACCTCGTTTATTGGGTTAGACTTTTGATAGTTGGAATTTTTTATGGTTAGACTTTTTGATGGTTAGACTTTTTGATAGTTAGACTTTTGGATTATCTTTAGTTTTGTTCTTGTTTCAAGTATGAAGGATTAATTTCAGCCATTGTTAACTTGTTTGGAATGATTGTGGGGTTTTTGTTGATTACATAAAAGTGAAGTTAGGATTTTATCTTTCTCATTATCGTAAGTGCATGAATTCTATATTATATATAGTGAATGTGTGATTATGACCATGTGTAACTAAACTCCATAACTAGGGTTATGGGAACCATGAGTGAATAATAAGGGTAAAAAATCTACACTAAAATAAAAATTCTAGAGAAGTGTCTGCAGTATTGATAAATTCTTTCGTTTAGAATTGTTTTAACGAGGCCAACGTTCTAGGAAATGCCCTTAATGCTACTTGCTAGTACCAAGGAGGTAGATAATAGGAAAAGAATCTCAGCATTACATTAGTGTACACGGTCTAATAGGCTGTGTTGATTGGTACCAAGAATAACTTAGTCAATAGCGAATACAATTGACTTAATATGAGGTAAAGGGTAGGTGAGTATTATAGGCAACACAGATCCGGACCAAGTGTGCGGAGTGAAATTTTGTTGTTAGATGCCGGATCAAGGATTAGAGATACCAACTTATTTACTTTACGTGCAGATACTAGGAAATAATTGTATAGTTGGAATTATCAAGTTTAGGAACCTGTGGGGAACAACTTAACCCTAGTTACTTTTCGTATTGATTAAGCTCCAAGATTTGAATGAATATGTTAGTTTGTTTAATTTAATTTAGAATTAATTTCATAATTTATAAATAAAAACCCCCCTTTATTGTCTTTCCTTTTCTAGGGAAATAAAGATAAATAATTGTAATAATAGAATAAAGTTAAGTCAGAACTATTTTTCTCGTGGGAACGATCCCAGCCTCATTAATCGTGTTCTTTACTTGATACGACCTCTTTACATGTTATTTGAGAAGTATGTTTGAGCATATATAGTAACAACCTACTAAAGTTCCCTTCAAGGAAAACTAGTTCAAGCCATACGTAGAATCACATACCCCTACCTAAGTTAAGTCAACCTCTCAAGTAACCTTAGTTAGTTTGTACTAAATTATTTCATTTTAGTTTAGGTAACACTTGCCTTAATTGACATAGACCACAATAGCTAAGTGTGGAATTCGATGTTTCAAAACCTTACACTAAAGAAACGTGGTATACCAGCCAAAGTAAAAGAAAACATAAACATAGTTTTATAGGTGGATCCACTCGCTAGTCTTCCAATTGGGAAAACATATTTAACGAACTAAGCGATAGTTATAATCCCTCTACATACCAATTTGCAATTGGGCCTCCTCTCATGGCAATCCAATTATTGAGTATCCTTCTGTAACACCCCAAAACAAACTAAGATGAACTAGATCCTTGTGAGTTTTTCTTGAGTTAATTTTGTTTTAAAATTAGTTACTTTAGTTTTCGTAGGTAGTGTGTGAAGTTTGGTTAAGTTTGGAGGTCAAACGTCCAAGAACATAAATGACGTTTGGAAGATATTCCTTAGAAAGTACTTGTGTATCTTGAGGTGTTTGAGTGATTTTTACATGTTTGTTTTGCTTGAAATGATGTGAGGTGTTCCTAAGACACATAGGACTATATTTAGGGGTTTAACGTACGACTCCATCTAAGAACCACGAGAAGACCTAAAAGAGGACACCAACACTTAGACAACTCTCAAAAAAGCAATGACCAATCGATGACTAGTCAACCAGGAGACAACTCATTGACCTATTACATCATTTGGATATGGAAGCCTGCACATTGAGAGTTGCAGTCCCAATCAACGACACTCTTTCCACAGGGCGTTGGTTGAAAAATGGTCCATCTATAAGGAACTATTTCCACTGCCTAAAAAAGTTGTCTTTTGCCTGTGATGTCTTGTGATGTTTGGTAAATTCACCCCAAGTATTTTATGACCCTAGGGAGTTACTTCTAGGATTATTTGAATATACTAAAATATTTCAATCCCTAAGACCTTATTTTAGACTTCATTTCCTAGAATCCAAAACCCCACTCCCTTAGAATTCTCTCTCAAGTCTCTTTGGAAGATAGAAGTCAAGAATAAATTGGAGGGATGGTTGGGACGTATTTCTTCACAAAATCCGTTATTTTATTTTGTATTGCATTGAGGTATGGTTTCATCCTTGAACCTCTTCCATTAAAGAGTCATTAAAAGAAGATTTCAAAAAAGGGTTTTCAAACTAAACAAAATTCCGTCAGCATTTTTTTGATGGCACTTGTCTTCTTGTAAAAATTGTTCAGAAAGTTTAAATGGGTTATTAAATTATGATTGTGATTTTAAGTTTCAGAAGCTAATGAACTTCATGTATATGCATTATTAAACTTTTGGTATAAGACATTAATTAATGAGCATGTTTGTGTAGGGTTAAAAATGTAATTTTCTTTATGTTGTTATGTTGTTAGCTACTCCCTAAGGGCCCTTTTATGAGGAAAATTGAGAAATGGTTATAGGGGTTGATGGTTGTGGTTATATGTGAGTTACTTATATTGGTAGTCATATAAATTGAGCTTGAGTGCGGTATGGTCAATTTCTTGGTGGGGGTATTTATGTTGATAGGAATGATTTACCTAGTATGTTTGCTTAGTAGTGTGGCTTGATAAGTGAATATATGTGAAATCAAGTGATAATAAAGATAAGTCTTTGTCTTGTGTTTGGTGAAGTGATTGCATGTTTGGCTTAAATAATCCGAAGTGAGTATATGAATTGTGAAGCATGTCAAGTGTATGAATTAATGAATGTAGGTCTAAAGCTGTTATAGAGCTAATGTGAGGACATGTTGCTTATATGCAAGATTTTCTCAGTAGTGCACACACATAAATGAATGAATGAAGCTAAGTTGTGTAAGTAAAGGAGTTTTGGGGTGAACACTCATCATGAGTTGAGATGAGGTGTTTAGTAGAAACCTCACTACATCCTTAGAGCTTTCTAAGATAGGTAAAAGGATGAATGCCCTTCGTGAGTTAAGATGTGGTGTTCACTAGTAATCCTTAACCTATAGTTTAAAGTGTTAAGAATTTGTGGGGGTTATATCTAGCACTGAGAGGATATGAAGAAGAAGTGGTTAAAATTCGTGAGTTGAGATGTTGTATTCCAATACCTCTTGAGAGGAGTACTCCTCGTTAGTAGAGAATGACTTACTTAGTATCAATCTCGTTATCCCTTAATATTATTTCTGCATAGGTGTAGCTATTGGGAAAGCCATGTAAAAGCTAAAAAGAATGATCTTAATCTAGGCAAGTGAAGATCCCTCATCCGATAGGGGTAATGTCGGGATTCCATGTCTTGCTCTTATGGTCTAGGTCTATTAAGCTAACTTCCACAAAAGAAACGAATGTGCTAAGTCTTCTAAAGGAATATTCTACATAGGTTAGGTAGTGGAATGGGACACTATTTGTAACATTCCAGAAAATGTATTTGTCTAGTGAAGAGTCCATTAGGTTTTGAGATTATGTATTGGGGTACATAGGCATCCCAATGCCTAATATAGAGTAATATTGGGCATGTTAGAGAATATTGCCTTAAGGGTGTTAGCCAATTTCTATGTATTAACAAGTAACTTCAAAATACACTTTGGTTTTATTGCCCTAATTATGTTTGTTTAGGAATTGTACCTGCAATGAAGACCCTAACATAAAATGCTTAATTTCTTAACTCACATATTAGGTACGAGGAATCCAAGTGTCAAGCCTAGGTACCATAGCATATGATCATTTAAGATGATCATGTAGATTAAACAGTGCTAAAGGATATATTGAGGGTCATTGGACAATAAATGTGCAGCAAGACATGTGCAAGCACATGTGCAAGAGACCAAGCGACCAAGCCCCACCCGAATTCGGTTAGGGAGGTTAGGGGCAGGTGCGCGAGCAAGTAAAGCAAAATGGGACCTAGCTTTATAAAAATTAATAGGCTCTAACTAACTTACCTAAATAAATAAATAATCTAGGAATAACTAAAATAATCTAAGTTGTGTACCCTAAATCTTAAAACCTAACCGGGTGACACTAGCCGGGAACTAACTAAAGAAACATCTTAGTACCTAACCTAGGATGGTCCAAATCGGGTTCGTTATGGTCCTATTACTTAGGGGTTCTTATGTAATTACCCTACGTCACTTAATTAATTAATTTAGTAACTTAATTAATTAATTAAAAATCTTAGTCAATGTCGAATCCTTTCTAAAAAAAAGTTCCCGATTGGCATGTCAAATGCTCTCCTATTTTTGGCTCAATTCGAAGGACGGAGAGGATGTTTTGGTAAATTTAAGTGAAGAGGTTTTTGTTTTTCATTGGACGACTATATATGTATATTAGGTAGGTTTTGGACCACTTTTACACGTCCCAAATCAGATCAAACGAAAATTCTCTCAATCTCTCAAGAACACTTCCTTTTTCAAACTCCATTGAAGAACAAGAAAAGCTTAAGGAAGAAGACAGTTTTCAGAGTTTCCAATTAGATTTTCGTGGATTCTTAATCTATAAGGTATGGGTTTTAAGCTCTTGGGATTCCTTTCCCCAAGAGTTTCTTTCTAGATAAGTTTTCAAGAACTTCAAATACTAGGATTTTTACTA
The DNA here is from genome assembly GCA_027704765.1 of Solanum habrochaites. Classification (NCBI taxonomy): domain Eukaryota; kingdom Viridiplantae; phylum Streptophyta; class Magnoliopsida; order Solanales; family Solanaceae; genus Solanum; species Solanum habrochaites. The sequence goes on from JAKWJA010002499.1 coordinate 38,269,021, forward strand.
TACAAAACATATTTTTTTCCTAACCCTAGATTTATGAGTTTTAACGAAAAGTAAACGTTTTACCATAGATTTATGAGTTTTAACGAAAAGTAAACATTTTTTACGGTTAATTTCACATAAATTTCTGTGTGTTTTATTGATGTTGTTTGAATTTCGTGTGATATATGATCTTTCACTAAAGTGACGGTTTTGAATGGTGTGTTTATAGTATTTGATAACGTGTAAATGTTAGGGTTGGAATTTAAGGTTTGAATGAACCCTTTAACGACTCGTTTACCTTCTACTATGCTATGCATTTATATCTTACTTGATTTGATGAGTTGTTCTTGATTATGTTATTGATTATTTAACTAAGTAAGATTATGAATATTGTAAGATGAATAAGTTTCTTGGAAGCAAGAGGTAAGTCTTCTAAAGTTGTGATTACTCTACAATGTTTATGTTAGCAAGACAACTAATCATAAGTATTTATCAAGTCAACAAGTGCAATGACCATGCAAAGCCCTATAACCTTACTCAATCAAAAGGTAATCCTCAACAGAAAAAATGACCAATACATATCCATGGCATTTAGCTTACCTTTCATTTTATATTATCATTATAATACAAGGCCATGATATACAACAAAAGATAAACAATTTAGGACATGGTCATGCATATATATACATATTTTATTCATCTTAACATAGCATATCAAGACCTCATCCAAAGACTCCCCTCAAGACTAGACTACGTGAAATGACTAGGATGCGTCCCCCTAACCCTACCTAGATAAGCTAGGACCCCTTATGTTTTCCAAGTTTAGAGTTCAAAGTCTTTAATTCGTTTTACCATTATTCGGGAAACCTATCTGACCTAATCGACATAGACCACATGAGCTTTTGTGGAATCCGTTGTCATAAAACCCTACACCAAAAGAAGGCAGACTATTTACCAAGGTAGTACAAAACATAAAACATGGCAACTACGTGGATCCACTAGCTAGTATTCCTATGGGGGAAACATAGGTCAACAACTAGGTGACTTAGTTTGGACCCTGTTTATGCGCCATGCATTATAGTCTCCAATCTCAAGAGTAATGTAGTGCTTGTACCTTCCGTTTGTGGAAAGGGACACTTCTATATATAGTTCACTCGGTGCTATGCTAGCGTCCTTTTTTAAAATGTCTTTAAGCCTTTAATTATCAATCATAACTTTATTTAGGCCATAGGGTCTAAACCTTTATAATTATCTTCATCAATAGCTCAATAAGAATTGTATGAGTATAAGTCCTTTCCTCATGATTTATATAAGTGAGGTTAACACATTAGCATTTCATAAATTTTAAGTTACATTGATAGTTTTCACCATCCTTATATCACATACACCTTAATAAACCTCACAACATAGTCAATACATTTCAATTAAACATCATACCATCCTATAATCGTAATATAAGGCATATTCCAATGTAATATCATGGTCTACCAACAAGTAATCACAATTGGAAGTAAAGATCGAGATTCTAAGACCCACCAAGTCTTTCACATATTCTATCATCAAGGTCTTACCATCAACCCATAACTCAACCCTACTTGGGGAGTAACATCATAGCACAATGATAAATAATATAATAATAAGGCCAATTGCATCTGTATAATACAATTAATCTTTAAATCAGAACTTGAGGAAACGATACATTGTAGTGTGGTAATTTTTATATTAAATTTATAATCTAAATTAATCTCAAGAACTAGCGATAGGCATATAATTCCATCTTAAATAAACCATAATAGGACACAGTGAGTAAGACATCTAATAAACAACCAATAGTGAATGATCACATACAACCATAGGTCGAGGATAGTTACCTAGGGTTATGGTAGGGATCTGTTCCTTCAATTATACCAACCTAAAACAATTATCATTAAAAAGTGAATACGTAATATACTCAATAAAACCATAAGAATTCATTTACAAACTGAATCCATAACTTTAATGGGAAATTGAATGAACACCCATAAGAAACTCACAAATTTTAAATCTATTTGATAAGAACCCTTTTGAGGAAGGAAAGAATCCCAAAGGTGAATACAATGTACTTAATGTTTTGAAACAATTTATAAAGATTCATCTTTTTCCAGCCCCCCCCAAACACAGTTATTGCTAGCCTTCAATGTGGTTCCGTAGAGAGAGAAATCAGACAGAAGGAAGAGAGTTTATTTTGAGAGTCCTTTAGTTTCATGAGGGAAGGGTATTAATAGAGGGCTTAGTAAACTTAATTAGTTTACTTTAAATCACTAACAAACCCCTAAACTACTTAAGTAATGAAATGAAATCATTAAATTTATTGCAGTGAAATTAGTTCCATCACTAACGAAGACCCACCCATATCGAGATGTGTGTCATGACAGGGATTCTTAATCCAATCGCAAACCGGGCGTCGTTGACCTCTCAGAGTTACCGACATCACATCTGGCATTCATCACATTTCAATGGTAAATTTTTAGCGAAAAATTAAAAACTTTAAAAATAAGAATATACATAGACTTCATATACTTATTTCAGTGAATTACATATACGAGCTCACAAGAATAAGGATGTGATTTTCCTAACAAATTTTGATAGTGAGTAGGTCATTCTTTACCTAAAACTCATTACGTTTATAAGCAGTTCTCTATTGATAATGCAATCGATTTCAGTACTTTCATGTTTTATGTATTTTACATTTCATATACATGAGACTGTGGACTCGTTTGATGTAGCATTAAGACATCCAATGAGGCCCAACATATAGGACTCCACCCAAGGGCTTCTTTAGCAAAACACAGAGTCTCCTTCATTCAGTTCATTAGTATTCACATTTGCTTCATTCAATTATATCCTGATGTAAATACCATCTCTAATTAGGATGAAGTTTAAGACACTCTCGGGATAATGAAGTGAACATGAAAAGAATGACCTATGTCATTACTTGACTCTGATTTACAGTCCTGATGTGTGTCTTGCACAAACACTCGTATCGTCATTGCATATATATAGTACTTGAGGGGGGGGATTGTTTTAACCTATATTTATTCAGGAAATTTTACCTTAAACATCATAGATCATGTGAGAATCATGAAATCCAGTGTGTACCCCACAATAAAAAGAGGTGGAATCACTGGCCAAAGTAACCCGAACATGCTAACGTATATAGGGAGTCGAACCCTGATATATCCCTATAATGGCAGTATAGGTTCAAAGACTAGGAGATATAAGGAGACCCATACCCATCATTCCGAACAATATAATCTCATTAGAGTCACGTGCACCTCCTTCCTTCTTTAAGAAAGGCATCACCGCTCATAGCTAGCCTATCGGTTCTTAGTATAAAGTTCCATTACATTCAACTCATACATCATAGAAGTTGTCTTCTAGCATGTGGGAACCATTGCTCATTAGTTGATTTCTCATCTCATCATTAGTATTAAGTGTGAAATGTCACTTACACTTACATTATAGAGTAGATGGAGACTTGTCTCTTGAATTCAACACTCTCTATAGGTGACTTTTAGTGACCTTTACCTAGAACTGTTGAGACTGTCTCACCATTTATCTATCATTTATGTTGTCACCATTTCATTAGCATCGTGGATTATCTAATCTTTTAATATTAGCATAATATTATATCCAGTTAATACATCACTTTTAGAAAGTGGTATAGTAATCCATGTTATTGAATGCAGCAAACAATCACGCAAAATTTATGAATTCACAGAGATCTTTTATGTAACCTTATAACATACTCTTTAGGCATAACATTTCTTTTAAACATGTGGAAGCATAATATTAGCATGTGATGAGTATATCGGCTTTATAATCATTATGACAAAAGTCTGCACAACAGACCGTCAAATCTTATACATAATCATTTCAGACATATCTTTAACATAGTAAATTTTTTAAATTCACATAATAAACCTTTAACATCAAAGGATCCAATTAATAGGTTTATTCAATCATATGTAATCAAAACCATACCGCATTAAGATAATCAGCAGCGCATACCTAACAGCAATGATTTCTAACTATTAAAGTTTGAAATAGTAACAAGGACACGAGGGAAGGTGTTCAACAAGAAAAGATGGGAAACAACCCACTTTTAAAGATCTTTGAATTCATCGAAAGAAAGGTCTCTTGGAGAAGAAAGACGTCCAGAATTAGAAACCCATACATTAGTCGCACTAATCTACGAATACCACTTGGAATGAAACATTGAAATCCCTATAGAAATAGATAAATTTCTTACCTTGTCCTTGCGTTCGTTGTTACGGTTTGCGTCCTTTTGTCTATGATTGAACGTGAGTTTTTTGTTTTTAAAGAACTTATATGAATCATTAAACAAAGATTTTACTAAAGTAAATGAAATAATTTAATAACTAATTAACAAAAGCCCCCTCCTAGATTGACTAGTAGGGACTACATAAACTGGACAAATCTGAAATTTTTACTAATGAATTTCATTTTGCACCATTGAAATTGATTAATTAAATTATAAGTTATTTAATTTAGGTACCTAGGGTAATATTAGAGGACCAAATCTTGGAACAAAAATTAAACGTTTTTTGACCATCTAGGTTTAGTAATGATGATTCTTGAGTTAACTAGCGTTAGTGTAAGAATTTCGGATTAACCATTAATTTTTCTTAAGTAAATGGATAATTTTAATGAATTAACGTTACTCCTACGATTAATTACATAAAGTACACCTTAAGTCCGTTATAACCATAACTACATCCTTTGTTATCATCCCTTAGGTTTACCTCGGGGGTTACTAGGTTGTCATATCTTTTTTTAACGAAAATCTGATATCGCTTGTTACTCAGGTTTTTTTGCCATTTAAATAATAATTAATTTGCTCTAAATTATATAAGTAGGTAACCTAGGGGAAATTGCTAAAGTACCCCTATGTTTTTAAGAGATAACTAACTTTTGAATTAAATAGGTTGACTCTTTAAACTGTTACTAAGGTTAGTGTTCAAACCCAGGGTTTTGGTCCTAGGTTGTCGGGAGGTGCAACTAGGGGTTCAATTCGGTAGTCATATGTTACTTCTGTCTTTATATTTTTATGCACCATTTACGTTTAGAGGTACAGATTCCCCATTTTCTGTCGGGGGTCTAGTACACACCATAGGCACCCGTCCCCCGTGGTACATTTTGCTCTTATCCTGCCTTTTCCCCACACCCTTAACTTACCATTAATCGCAATGACGGTTAGGGTCGTGTCCAACCCTCCCCCCTCCCCTTCCCCCCTCTCACTCCCTTGGCCGCTTTCCTTTACATGTCCCCTTGTGCACCATTCGTGCTTGCTAAATCGGGGCAACGGTTCTAACGACTTCCTAATATCCCCTACACCCCCTCCTATTTGGTTTCCCATTCGCCTAATGGTTACCCCTACCTCCAAGGGCATCCAGCCACTATGTTCTTGGGCTGTTTATTTTTACATGATCCTTTTTTTAAACCTGGCCCCTCCATGTGGCTTATCGCCTACTCCAGGCTGACACTTGTGAGGTCCTTTCTCCCAGAGTTTTCAAGTCCCGATTTGTAAATAAAAATTTTTTTCTTGAATTATCCATAGGCCCCCGCGCTTGTCTTCATTGCCACGCCCCGCTTACCCTCCGTGCAGTAAACCACAACTCATAGACTATTGAAACTTTGGCTAACATAAGTCAAAGCAACATTTTCTATATGCCAATAATTTTCTAATATGACCAATATTTCTAAATATTGGGCATGGGGATCTATAACTTGATACCACATCTTAAGAACCTATTGGTCTTTTCATTAAATGTATGATTTTCTAGAATGTTACACGACTGTCCGTTGGTGAGTCGACTGACAGCCCCACTTCCTCCGTCCTACACTCCGTCGTCTCTGTCACAGACTTTTTAAGTGAGGCTTCCACCAATTTTTCTAAGTATTGGAAGACGGTAGCCTTAATGCCCCGTCGTGCCAATGTCGCCCCTTCAACCCCCTTCCGTTGTGTGTAACAGTATCTAGGTAAACCAGGGCCTTCACAAATCTTTATAAGTGCGGGAAGACGGTGGCCTCGACGTCCGGTCGAGCCACTTAGGGACCGTCGTATACCCCATTGATGCACACTATCAGGCAGTGCTGCATTAAAATGCAGGGATCCTACAAAGGTTCCTTGGTTTGTCCTTGGTGAGTCGTACCCAGACGTTTAATCAAAGAAACAACGCAAATATCCCTTGCAACTTTCGCAACCTATTTTCGCAACATTTCCAACTCTTAAAATTTTGTCCATTAAGGCTAAGCCATACACCTATTTGAACAACTTTCCGGACGTCTTTGGACATTGGTTCTTAAACCTTCTACATTACATAGATTCATTTACATGGACTTTACAAATAGTGCCTTAGACTTATGAACACCTATGTTAGGTTTTACTAGAGTCTTGATTGTCAAAGTGGGTTTACAATAGGATACTAGTAGTGGATCCACCTAGAAGTATATGATGTAGGTTCTCCTTTGGTGGTAACCACCTCTTTTTGTGGGGGGAGATACCGGCTTTCATGTTTAGCTCACATTGGATATGTCGTTAAGGAGAAATTCCCTAATTTTAAAATGAAGACAGTAAATGAATATGACTAGGGGTGACGTGAGAAGTTGCTTAGATAGTAGGGTATGGGACTCTCACAGACATACACAAACTTGATCTAAGGAAAGTGCTAGAAGATTGGTCTTAGGGACTTGCTGACAGAAGTTATATGTTTATGTAATTAAGTTACTCTTACCTGAATGTGGTCATTATGATAAATATATTATTGGGTTTACATTGGCTATATGAAGTGATGACTACTCAGTTATAAGTACCATGAGCAAAGCCTACTTATGATATCCTATATTTATCTAGCTTGGTTGTGTGGGTTATGTGCTTCACATCGAACATTTCAGTTGTAGGTTGGGACTGAGCTCACTTCTAAGTGTTTTGTAGTGTTATGTTATATGATTTATTGAATATGTCACATCATTATGAAAATATGTCTGACTATGATCATGTTTGTAAGTGATGGTATATTTAGTTGTACACGTTAATGTATGTTGGTTTGAATACTTTAACATGACTTGAGCACTGTTTTTCTATGAAAATGATAAATGAACTTTTTCATTGGCATTGTCCGTATTATTATGTGCATATACAATAACTTAGTACTGTGGCCGTACTAACTCCATTACATTATATTACTAAATCTGTAGGTTCTAGCATTTCAAGTTTAAGCAGTTCGATTGAAAGAAGCTTCGAACTCTTTCTCCAAGTCTTGGTAGGTCCTCATTTTCTGGGATTCTATCTTCCATATTGAAGAATTATGAAGACATTAGTAGAATTTAAGATTATTATTTCCATTTATGTTGTTTGGATTCTTTTGTATTAAGGCCTACATGGCATATTAACTATTATTGGCTAAGTCAAGATTTGAACTCTTTGATGGTTCTATATATATATGAGACAATTCCATAGGATATTGTATAGATTAAGAATGTTAAGTATGAAGTCTAACTTTATTTAAATAGTATGTTAAATTTTTTAATTTTTCCACTAAATTTAACTATATGATTGTGATGACAGCTAAGAAAAGAGTTGTCCATCACATTTGAGAGGTTAACGATGCCGGTCTCATCCGGGGTGTAATCTCCGGGTAGGACAAACTTGGTATCATAGCATGAGGTTAAATATCCTTAGTATCAATGTCTCAATAAACCACGTTACCTAGTGTCTTGTTCATGGTAGTAAAGCGCTCCACAATTATGGATGAGAGGCTATGTGATGATTAGGAAACTTCCCTTTTCGTGATACTCTTATGTCAGTGCTTAAGGGTTTTTTACATATGGTTATTGCATCTAAACCGTTCTTGTGATATATGGGAAAATAACCACAATAAAGACAGCTGCAAGAAGAATAGGAGAAGAGATTGCTAATGCGGGAGCTACTCCCCAAGGCAATCAAAAAGCTCCTCGAGTGCAAGCTGCTGCAAATGATCAAGTTTTGGTGAATACTCCGGCTATGACGGATGGTGAGGTGAGGTCAGACCTGTTCTAGATGGCACAAGCCATCACCACCCAAGCTCAAGCCATCACTGCTCAAGCTAAAAGAGAATTTGTTCCTCGAGAGAACCAACATGCTAGTACTATGGCTAGCCTTTTGAGAGACTTTACCATGACTAATACTCCAAATTACTTTGGATCAAAATTTGATGAAGACCCCCAAGATTTCCTGATTGAGGGGTCTAGAGATTTGTTGCTATGGGGGTTGCTTACTATGGAAAAAGATGAAATGTGCGCGCTCATCAAGGGACTGGCTCTAGAAGTGGTACAATAAGTGGAAGAATAGTAGGGTTTTAGGAGGTTGCCCCGTGACTTGGGAGATCTTCAAAAAGGCCTTTCTTGATAGATTCTCCCCAAGGGAACAAAGAGAAACTAATGTAGAGGATTTCATCAACCTTCATCAAGGAGGTATGAGTGTTAAAAAATACTCCTTGAGTAAGAAGTTTATCTAAAAGTATGCTCTTATTTTGTTTCTAATGATAGATATTAAAGAGCCGGTATTAATGGGTGTCTTCTAAAGAATTGAAACAAGAATGTCATGCGTCCATGCTTCATGAAAATATGGATCTTTCGAGGTTGATGGTTCATGCTCAACTAGTTGAGGAAAGTCGCCTAAGGAAAAGGAATAGACAAGCTAAGAAGGAAAATTCATTTGAAGGTAGTATTTCTAAGAGTAGGCTTGATAATCAAGACAAGCCTAAGTTTAAAAAAGGTTTTCAACCAAGATCCTTCTAATTTATCAAAGAATCGCAATGATTCTAGTCCTAACTCTCAAGAGGGGAGAAATGTTGATCCACCAAAAGAGAGACCAACTTGTGGTATGTTTATTTCCTACCCTCCAACCGATTTTAAGTATTGGGGACGAATATTCTAAGGGGGGATAATTAACATTCCAGAAATGTATTGTCTAGTGAAGAGTTCTAAGGTTTAAGATTAATATAGGTACCTTGGTCCCAATGCCAAATTATTGGAGTATTTGGGCCTGTAGAGAATATTGTCTTAAGGGCGGTAGCCCAATTTTATGATTAAACAGTAACTTAAAATTACACATTGGTTAAATTCCCATCTACGCTGTTAAAATTGTACCGGCAATAGAAGATCCTAAAGGCTAAAATTCTCATTCCTTAACTCAACATATTAGGTACGAGGCATCAAAAATGTAAAGCCTAAGGTACCATAGCAAATTATCATTTTAAATGATCATGTAGATTAAGTAGTGCCCACGGACATAGTGAGGAGTCCTTGGACAAGAATCTGCAGCAACACAGTGCAAGAGGACCATAACGACCAAGCCCCCCCCGAAATCGGTAGGGCGGTTAGGGGGAAGGTGTGCACTTAGGGTTCAAGACAATGGACCTAGCTTCCTAAACTATTCATTAGGCCTAACTCCCATACTTACCTTACTACTAATTAAACTAGGATTAAATAAAAATAATCTAACTAGGGTACCCCGAATCCTAAACACCTAACCCAGGTGAACATACCTGGGTGACTAACTAAAGAAAATCATATTACTCACAATAGGATGTCCAAAAGGGTTGGTTTATGTTCTAGTGAATTAGGGGCACTTTAGTAATTCCCTATACACTTAATAAATAAAAGACAACTTATTAATTAATTAAAAAAATCCATAGTAAAGATGAAAACCCTTAATAATATTCAGATGGTAAGTAAATATTCAGTTTCTAAGTCAAAGTTCTCCTATCTTATTCAATTTAGGAGGGGCATTTTGTCTAATTTAGTGGAGGTTCTTTTGATATTTCATGGAAAAGACATATATATGTCTATTAGCGTGAAGTTTTAGACATTTGAACGTTCACCAAATCAGATCAAACAAAAATTTTCTAAATCTTTAAAGAACCTCTCTTTTGCAAACTCAACTGAACAACCCGAAAAGTTTAAGGAAGAAGATTAAAGTTTCGATGTTTCCAATAAGATTTTCATGGATTCTTGATCTATAAGGTATGGGTTTTTCACTCTAGGAATTTCTTTCTAGAAGAGGTCCTTTAAAGATAAGTTTTCAATAACTTCAAAAATAATTTACGTGTTTTACTTACCAAACGGATTGTCTCCTACTAAACCTAATTATGAGTGGTAACAAACATAACGTTTTCTCTGTACATTCACATGAATTGGGAGTGTTGATGATAATTTTGAAGTCGTGTGATGCAGATCTTTCTCTAAGTGAGTGTTTCGAATGGGTTGGTTAAAGTATTTGATAAGTGTAAACGTTGTGTTGGTATGAGGTTTTATGAACCATATAACGGACACGTTTCCCTTCCTCCGCTTTGCATTGATCTTGATACATGATTTGATGAGTTGTTTTCTGATTATGTTATTAAAGTATTTTATATGACTGATTTATGAATATTGAGTGAAATAACGTTCTTGGAAGCAAGAGGGTAAGTCTCAAAAGTTGTGTTTACTCTACATGTTTAGTGTATCCGATGCAGCACGATTGTTATGTCATGAGAGCATGTATTAGGTTTTTATGTGTATATGCTGGGATATGAACATGTTAATGATTATATCATAATAAGACTACGAAAATGCAAGCTATGATATTCTCTTGTATGCTTTACACAAGATTACTATGTTATGTCAATCTCACATATGAAGGGTTGCGATGAAATGAAATTCTCATATAATCCTAAAAGATCTCATGAGTTTATATATGAAGTTAAACTCCTATGACGTATGATAAGTTTATGATAAATAAAACTTAAAGGTTATTTCCAAAAAAAGAACTTAAGCTAAACACTGAGGGACTAGATATGAGAAGTGTCCCTTCCCTAGTGGAAGGTTGGTTCACAAAGATTGTCATGAGATCGAGGATTCCATGTAATGTGGAACTATAAGTCTATAATATATCTCTAGTCTTGAAATATGTTGGCCCAAGGGATACTAGCTAGTGGTTCACCTAGAAAGCTATGTCATATAGGTTCTACTTGGCCGGTAGACACCTCTTTTTGTGGTGGGGAAGACACGGGATTCCATTTTTATTCCACATGGTCTATTGTCGGTTAATTACGGCTAATGTTATCATGTAAAATGAAAGACTTAGAGTAAATGAACATTGAATAGGTGACTGAGATGGTTGCTTAGTATAGGTGGTAATGAGAATTCTACCAGACATTTCACAAGTGACCACTAGGGAAGTCCTAGGGATTGTCCTATGTAAGTTGAGGACATGAAGTATAAATTTATGAATACATGATGTACTATTATATGGAATGTTGGTCCTATATTAAGACATTATTGATTTATTTTTATTGTTTATGAAGTGATCGACTCTCATGTTACAGTTTCAATCTAAGAAAAGTTAATTATTGTCTCCTATCTTATCTACATGGTTGGTGGGTTAGGAGGGAGTCCATGAAATTGAACTGTAGATGGGGATGATACCTTGGTAAGTGTTTGTATGTTATATTTATATGATTTCATTGAATAGTTAACATGAATCTATTCAATATGTCTGGAGTATGATCAGGTTGTTAATTGATAGTTTCCTTAGTTTCGTATCGCTATATGGGAAACGCATTGAAACTTTCACATGACTTAGCATGTTTTCTCAATGAAACGATAATAAATGATATTTTGTGCATGCATATTCTTATGTGGTATGTGCATATACCATACTTAGGACATGTGACCGTACTAACATCATTACTGCTAATTACTAAAATTGGAGTTCCGCAATTGACGTTTAAGCAGGTTATTGAGAAGCTAGGAACTCTTTCTACAAGTCTTGGTAGTACCTTCCCATATTCGGGGATTCTATCTTCCCCATATTTCATCTTATGAAGACATAGTGAATTTGTGAGTACTAGATTTCATTTATGTTCTTTCTGCTTTTTGTAGTAAGTCCCTATTATGGCATATTAAACTATATTGGCATAGTGCATATTTGACTCTTAGCTGGTTTTATATATATATGAGGACAATTCCTTATAATCTCGTAGGGCTATCGATAGTTAAGTATGAAGTTGAGTATAATTCGATAATATTTTGAAAGTTTTAAATTAACCTCAAAGTAAAGGTATGAATGTGGTGAATGAAAGCTTAAAAAGAGGCGGCTTATGCGACATGTGAGAGGTTAAACCCATGTCGTATCAATCCAGGATTGTACTTCTCTGGGTTCTGTGACAATGTATCATGAACTAGTAGGCATCCGAAAGGGGAGTCTTGTGAGCTTGATTTGAATTGAAGAATAAGTCTCCTAAAGAACGTACACTAGGGTAGGTGGTGGTGTTATGGACGTCAATCTATCCATTGTTACAAAGGTAGTAGGACCTTCCAAACGGGAAATTATTGGGATGTTAAAGGATGGTCTTTATGTATGTGTCATTGAGTGGGTGCTTTTTAGCCGGGATAGTATGTTCGAAATGAGGATGTATTGAGGGTCGCGTTGGTGTGGATTGAAGGAAGGTTTATGTTGTTACTTCCTCATGTCTTAACTTAGTGAGTCTTGGGACTGACCTTCAAAGAGACACTTCGACAGAAATGATACTTATTCATCGTGGGCAATGCTTTGATGTTCCCATTTTCGTCTAAGTAGTCATGCAAGTTAAATGAACTTACTGTAATGTGTGAATATGTTTACTTAAGTGTAATTTTGAGTTTTAAATATTTACAATTTCTCCTCTAGTGGTTAAATTGTAATTTTTCTGCTTGTTTTGCATGATATTATCAATGTTTTATATTGGCATGAAATGTTATTTTACGAAAATGTCATTTCGATGTTTTACATTATGTATACTCGTACTACTATTGTACTAAACCCCACACTTTTCTATACTCTAAAGAATAGGGTGAAGGCTTCTTATTGCGGATCGAAGGTTTATTTTAAACTTGGAAAAATCTACTCTCTCAAGTTTTGGATGTCCTCATATATAGCAGGAAATTTTACACTTTGTTTTCTAGTTGAATAAAGATCTATAAGTATTTCTCTTTAAGTAAGGTGTGTCCCTAAGTATTATGTTGGGTCTTTAGTTTTGTTGTGACATTAATATTTATAAGTTTTAATGTGAAAGATTTCCCTTTTTCTAAATTAATGTGAGAAAAGTTTTATCCGCATACTTTTAGTTTATTAATGAATGATAGTTAAGGGATTGTACAAGACACCAAAGGGTCAAGTACGCCCGGTCATAAAATGAGAGTTCTCCCTAACTATTAGCGTGTAATTTTGGGTCTTGACAAACTTGGTATCAGATCCAGGTTATGGGAAATAGTTTAGGTTCTAATTGTCTCACAAGCCACATATAGTAGTATCTTGTTAATTGGTGTGAGTCACGACACATCCATGGACAAGAGGCTAGAGTATGATAAAAGTTTTACTTTCTTCTCTATTCTAATGTTTTGCTTAGAGTTGAGTCATATAAGGTGTTTTTCTCAACCTCTTCTCTTTGTGTTAATTGGACATGAATACAAGGAGATCAACCGCTAGAAGGTAAGAGGGAGGTGTACCAAATGAGAGGATCCCTCCCCTTGTTGGCCAAGTTCCTATTGTTTGCCTAGAGGAAGAGGATGAGGAGGTTCCCCTTTAAGAACCTCAAGTGCCTTTGGAACCCCAAGATCCTCATGTGCCCCAAGTGATTCATATGCCTCAAGCTCCTTTTATTGAGGGAAATATGACTAATGCGGACTTGAGGACTGCTCTAATGAACCTGACTCAACTCATGAAGGCTCAATATCATGTCGTCAATAATCACTTTGTTACCAAGCTAACCAAGGAGTTGGATCCCAACCTAATGCTAGTATCCCACTTCTAGAATTTGAGATTTTATAAGGATGAACCCTCCCACTTTCCATGGCACTTTCATAGATGAGGTTTTCAAAGTGGTAGATTCTATAGGTGTGACCCTAAGGGAGAAAACGGAGTTAGCCGCTTATAAACTCAAAGATGTGGCCAAAGTGTGGTTTGAGAAATGGAGGGTTGAGAGACCCTTAGAGAGAGGTCCAGTGATTGGGAAGAATTCAAAGAGGCTTTTCTAGTTAGGTTATTTCAGATAGAGTTGAGGGAGAAGAAGATGGTTGAATTCATGAACCTTCGTCAAGGGGGGAATGAGTGTGCAACAGTACTCTCTCAAATTAATCCAAATTCAAGTAGCCCAGACCATGGTTTATAAACTAGCGCGATGGATGAACCAAATTTGTGATGGGATTGTCTATTGTTGCGAGACAGAGTTTCATAGGAATTTTTCTTAATGACATCGGATAGCTAGGGTCATGTTTATGCACACCACATTGAGGATTACAAAATTCGGGAGAGAGAATGGGGTAAGAGGGCATAGGTCGGATGGTCTATCATCAAAATGTAAGAAGAGGTTCTATCACCAGATTCTTCCCATGGGAAACAATCGATATGGCTCCAAGCCGAAATTCCAGGTGGTGGCATCCTTGAGGGGGACTAGGTGCCCTACTGTGAGAAGCAAAACATTTGGGTAGGTGTCTTGCCGTGAAGATGGTTTTTTTGTGACTGTGGTATAAGGTACACAAGATTATGGATGACCTCAAAATCAAATCAAGAGGGAAACTGGGCAATTCAAGGTCTCCTAGATACTACTGCTCCAAAAGAAGAACCCTTCTACGGTATGGAGATAGGAGATAACAATCTGGTGTTGTGTGATGGTTTTTTGGTGAGTGAGTAAATGCTTTTTCATTATTTTTGTTTGATATAGGGAAATGAGTTATGTGGTTTTAACCAAATCATGTCATCTTCATGAATTTCCCATAGAATGAAATTTGGAATTTTTTTGTATGTTTGGCAGTGTTACAATGATTGTTCATTGTAAAAATTTTGCAATTTGAGAAAACTTTGCCTGGCCTTGATTGAAGTTTAAATGTGTGCACAAGTTTTGTATATGATAATATTTAATGTTGGAGAATGTAGTTCCTCCATAAATGAAGATTAAGGGTGACTTTTGTGTTTGATGTTTTGCTAAAAGTGCTCATGTTGCTAGTGTTTGAAACTGTGAAATGATGTCCCTTGCTAGTTGATACTTTTATTTTGAGTGTTTGAGCCTTGATTTTAATATTTTATGTGATGCTAAGTGATTCCTTGTTTTTCTTGAAGTTTTAATGTCATTCGAGGACGAATGTTATTCTATGTGGCGGAAAATGTAACGCCCCAATGTGAACAAATGTGAACTAGAGCCTCATGAGTGTTTATTGAGTTAATTTTTTTTTAAAATGGTTTCTTTAGTTTTTTAGGCAGTGTGTGAAGTTTGGTTAAAGTTGGAGATCAAATGTCCAAGAACATCCATGACGTTCGTAAGATATGCCTTAGAAAGTACTTGTGTATCTTGAGGTATTTAAGTTAGTTTTTCGTGTTCGTTTGCTTGAAATTGATGTGACCTATACGACTATGTTTAGGGGTTTTGACATCCGGGTATGAATCCATATAGGGTTCCTAGAAGAGGACCAACGAGGGGCCTAGAAGAGGACCCCATCACTTAGACAAAACTACCAAAAAATAGTGACCAATGGACGAACCAATCAACGGTCAGTCGACAAGGAGACGGCCCATCGAAATGGTCCGTCGTTTGGACATGGAATCCTGCACATTGGAGAGTTTCAGTCTCAACCAACGACACCTTATTGACGGGGCATTGGTTGACAAACGGCCCGTCTGTAGGGAATTGTTTGTGCTGCCTGCAGGAATCGTCTTTTGCCTGTGAAGTCTTGGGGTGTTTGATGAATTCACCCCAGATCTTTTATAACCTTAGGGAATTATGCTTAGGTTTATTTATATATATTAATGTATTTTTTCAACCCCGCGACCTAGTTTTAAATTCATTTTCTAAACTTAAAAACCCCGCTCTCCTTAGAATTCCTCTCTCAAGTCGCTTTATGGTTAGAGTCAAAGAAGAACACTTGGAAGTGGTTGGGACGTATTCGTCATCCAACAAATCAGTGGGTTTACTTGCATTTGCAGGGTATGTATCCATCCTTTGAACCCTTTTTAACTCAAGGAGCTCAGTTCAAATTGATTTCATAAAGTGTTTTTTCAACTCAACTTCCTTCTATCTTTGATTTTAACCATGGTTTTTCTGTAAAAAGTTTAATGGTTTTTAAGTTATTCTTGTGAATTGATGATTTTAATGTTAAGAACATAATGAATCATGTATATGCATATTCACTACTTTTGGTAAGACATGGGTTAAAATGAGCCTGTTTGGGTAGCGGTATAAAATTTGGGTTTTATGTTGTTATTTGGTGAGCTACTGCCCTAAGGGCGATGTGCATGATGAAATATTGAGAAATTGCGTGTAAATTTAGGACATGGATGTAGTTGTAGTTAAGTATATGTGAGTGGCTTAATGGTCTAATATATAAGAAATAGTCTGGAGTGGTATGGTCACCTTCTTGGGGGCGGGGTTATTGATGTTTGAACTTGATCTTACTTAGGTAGTTTTGTGCGTGTGACTTTTTAAGGCCTAATATATGAAATGAAGTGATAATAAAGATAAGTCTTGTGTTTTGTTTTGTGAAGTTGAATTTCATATTTGGCTTAGATTATGCCTAAGTAAAGTATATGACTTTGTGAAGCATTTCAAGTGTGTGAATTGATAAATGTAGGTCTAAGGTTGTATAGAATCTAATATTAATGAATTGATTATTATACGCAAGATGTTCTCACAATTACACATACACTTAAATGAATGCACAAAGCTAAGTTGAGTAAGTGAAGGAGTTTTGGGGTAAACCCTCTTCGTGAGTTAGCATGGAAGTGTTTTAGTGAGCAACTCACAATACATCCTAAGAGCGTATAAGACGGCGGAGGATTGAATGCCTAGTGAGTTGAGATGTGATGTTCACTAGTTTTTTTTTTTTTTTCCTTACCTATAGTTAAAGTGTTTTAGAATTCAATGGGGCGTTTGTTTTACGCACCGAAGAGGTATGAAGAAGATTTGTGGGACACTTGTGAATGAGCGTTGTATTCCAATGTCATTTTTAGAGAGTATCCTGTTAGTAAGAGAATTATTTAATTAGTAGCAATCTCCTTATCCTTAACTATGCGCCTGCATAGGGAGTTATTGGGAAAACCATGTAAAATATAAACAGAATGACCTTACTTAGTCAAGGGTGAGAATCCCTCATCAAATAGGGGTTATTGGTACGCGATTCCATGTAATTCTTTATGGCTATGTAGTTAAGCTAACTCCCAAAAAGAAAAACAAATGTGCAGTCTTCCAAGGAGGAGTGTTCTACATGCGGTAGGTAATGGGAATGGGACACTATCTATCTATGCATTAGGTAGGCAATCCCCACAAAGCGGAGTGTCTCGGGTTGAGTCTTTTTGGAACAACCTTAAAAATGGACATGCAAGTAATTCTAATGGTTCTAGAATACCAACGATTGACCGGTCACAAGCATTGATCACGCATAGAAATAGACCTCGGGAAGTTACTTGAGCTATTTAAAGGTTGGGGTCCAACAATGTAGTCTCTCAAATACGACGATTTACTGAACAAAAACGTACCGGATTTTCAAACGAGCGAAATCTTAGGTTGGAGAGGGCAAAATTGGGTTCTGAAGTGAAGTCTTGCTCCACCAGGTTTTTTCGAACTAGGTGGAAGCAGGAATTAACATTAAATGGTTTAATATGTTTGTAATAATGTAATTAATTTATATTTAATTTATTACATTATTAAATAAATGACATCAGATTTTAATAATACAAATACAATGATTTGATTAGTCCTAACTAGGACTCCTAAGCCTAAAAAAACTCTTCTCTCTCACGGTCTCTATCACTCTCATTCACGTTTTATTGGACCAATATAAAACGTCCAAAACATATTAGGGTAACAGGGAAGAACTCACACAAAAAATAGAAGAAAAACAACGTTAACATAGGTAGGGAAAAGAGAAGTTTTTTCCGCTCGAAGTTTGTTTGGGCTGTTGAACTTTGGTGTTGCAGTGTGTGTGGAGGTAGTGCAATTGGGAAGCAGTCGGTTTGAACGCCAAAAAGGTATGGAGTCACTTCTCTTCTTGGTCTCCTTCCATAGATACCCCAAGGTTCAGCCGAATCTATTCCAAAATTAGGCTTGTGCCCCGTTGCATCCTCCATGTAAATAGCCTCCCATGCATCATAGGGTGGTTTTTTTTGGGTTTTTTGGGGCCTATGGTCGAAACTAGGGATTGAAACAATTCTTTTCGTGATGATTAGGTGTTTATATGTAGGTTTGGATAATATGATTTATGTTGTTGAGTTTCTGAAAATGTAATACGTGCTGTATGTGGTGTTGTCGTGTCTATTGTTCATGGGTTTAGGCACAAGAATGGGATGATAAATCTTTTATTTCATGTGCAGATCTTTGATGTAATGTGATGGTCATATTAGTGAAAAGTTGGCTTATTTGAGGGGGAAATCTCTTTGTCTACACGAATCCATGAAAACGCACCTAAAAACGTTTAAATGCACTATGAAAATTCCCTAAAGAAGTAAGGTTGTAACTTGTGAACGGATAATGAATGAAAAATAAAAGAAAATTTGCATTTCTAGTTGATGGAGTTCCTGTCAGAAAAGCGGGTTCAAAATGTGGAAAAACAACTGAAATAAAAAAAAGTAGAGGTCAGGGAGGATTAACCTATGGACCTCCCTGTAAAACATTGAAAATAACGAAGTAAAACAAAATGTGGTGAAGCGGATTCCCGACCATAGTTTGGCTGGAAGTGTCACTTAAAAAAAATTAAGAAATGAAAGGAGGGGCATTCAAAACCACCACCTCTCATAGATTTAAGGAGGAGCAATAAAAGAAAAAAAAAATAAACGGGGAGGCGTGTGGAATCAAACCACGACTTCCTTGTAAGGCAATTAAGGAGGAGAATAAAAGAAAACTAAAGGGGAAAATTGTGTGGGAATAGCACCCAGACCTTTGAAGATTTAAGGAGGTGAATTAAGAAAAGAAAAAAAAATAGGGGTATAGGCAGTGGGAATCGAACCAACGACACCTGCAGTTTTTTAAAGGAGGAACTAAAAGAAAATAAAGGGGGAGGCATGTGGGAATCGAACCCACGACCTCTTAGGCGGATTTAAAGAAGAGAATAAAAGAAAAATAAAGAGAGTTTGTGGGGGTTTGATCCCACAACCTCATAGTAAACTCGAAATAGACAAGGAGAAATAGATAAAAATAATATACAAGGGGATGTGGGGGTTTGATCCCACAACCCCTTGTACAAATAAAAGGTAATTCAAAGGAGAAAAATAAAGAGGAAACATTGATGTTTGGGATTGATATAGGGTCCCAATGTCATGTGGATCACAATACAATAAATTAAAAAAATGTAAGTGTTGTCTATGAGATTCGAAATTGGGTTCCCTTGTCCAAATTTCGTATAGATGCATAAGTCATACGTGAATGAAATCTTCAAGAATAATGCCGCCTGCTTAGATTGAAATCAATCTCTTGCCATACATATAAGATGAATAAGTCTTGTACTACATAATCTTAGGAAGATATGAATCACTTAAACAAACTGAATGAAGCATCATGGCTTGTATGTATAGACCCATAAGTACAGCCTACGTTTATAAATAAATGAACCTGAGATGTATGTAATGAAATAATGTAACCCTTGAAGGTTTAGCTATGAGTGTAAAACACACTAAATGTCCAACTACATTGGCATAAGATGAAATGATTATTATGTAATGACATGATGAAACCCTACAAGGGTTAAGTAAGAGTGTGAAACACACAAATAGCCAAAGTTCATTGTCATATGATGAAATGGAACATTCCTAAAAGGGGAGATATTATGAAGAGAAATGTGCTAACGTTGCGAATTTGGTGACAACATGATATGAGCTAATGTACAAATGAGATCAATCTCAAATGCATCCTAAGTAAATGTTACCAAAAATTACTCAGCCTCTGAGAGTGTAAATTTTAATGAAAGCTCAGTCTCTATGAACCTCAATGAACAGTATTGAGATTTACACACTTAATACTAATAGGGAAAGAGAGTCATATATGGTGTCGATGATGTCGACTTTGGGCCGGTGATTCGCCTCTTTTTCCCGTTTGTGGGGTTCACGGACACGCTTTTCATGATTCTCACATGATCTATGCAGTTAAAGTTAAGTTCCAATAACTGATGGGTCACCTCAAATGATGCACATAATGAAACGAATGATACAAAAGTTGTTAGGATATGATAATCAAGAGGTGAGTTAGATTCAAGTAATGACATTAGGTCATTCTTGGTCATTGCACAACGAACCCGATGAAAGTGTTAAACTATATCATAGGTATAGCTGGTGGTTACACTATCCCATGAATGAAATAAAATGAAGTACGTATGAATGAACGAAACATACTCTGTGTTTGCTAAAGCTAACTTCCTAGTTGAGATCCCATATGCTGAGCCTTCATTTTTGGGAAGTCTTAATGTCATGTCCATGATTCCAAGGTCTCATGGCATACAAATGAATGATATAAACAACGTTGTGTGTTATATGAATTATGATTTGTGATATGTGTACATTTTTTTGTGTTGTGTCCAAAATTATAAGCATGATGATGTCTGTTACTCTCATGGAATAACTTTACTAATCCAAATTTAGAAAGCTCATAAACTTTCCTAATTCAAATTTTAAAAGCTCACTCACTTTCCTAATCACAATTTGACAAGTCCACTGATTTGACATTCTATAATCATGTTTTTAGGAAACAACTAATCTTACCCATGCATGTCCCTGGTATGTTCTTGTATATACCCATACTTAGTACAAGTGTGTACTAACCCTATACAACTTTAAACTTTTAGGTGCAGGCACAAGTGGACACTAAAACTTCAGGATCAACTTTGCAGTTATCGGACGTTGAGGATTCAATCCGACTTGGGGTTAAAAAAAAAAAGAACAAAAAAACCTCGTGATTTCGAGGAATCCTTACCGATTTACATCTAATTAGTTTTTCGATTTGAGTAGTGTAGATGTTCCACTCGCTTCTTTCCCGTTTTTGTTCAGACATTGGTTGGGTGCCATTTTTGGCAAGTTGCAATCTTTACGTTAATAAATTGTTTCTTTTTCTTCTTTCATTTGATGATCTTCATATTAGATGGTTTGTAGTGAACAATTATGTATATAGTAGAATGTTTAGTAAGTATGTTAATAAACAAAAAGTTTCAAATTTTTAGCTAAAATTAACCTAGAAGAAGTAAGAATAACTTATGTACACTTGTCTGCTACCTTTGAGAGTTCAACGACGCCGGTCTCGTTTGGGTCTAGATTTCGGTCATGACAGTGTATTATTTGACTTGAATGAACTAAGTCTCCTAAAAGAATGTTTTACTTAGGGTATGTGGTGGTATGTGACGTTATCTATCAATTGCAGTAGGTAGGACCTTCTGAGAGGGGAGTCTTGGTGCCAAGTCTTCTAAAAGAGTGTACTACTTAGGGTATGTGGTGGTATGAGACGCCATCCACTCATTTCACTAAGTAGGAATTCTTGGTGTGATGTTGGGTATTCTTCTATTGTATTGCCATAGAGTGGGTGCTTGTTATCCCGAGGTGAGTATGCCGAAAGGAAGGAAGTCTTAAAGGTCGCTTTGGTGTGTATTGAAGGAGGTCTATGTGTACTTCCTTCATGTCTTACCTTAGTGAGTCGTAGGATGACCTTCAAAGGGGAACTTTGACAGAAATGATGCTTATTCCTCATTGGCAATGCTTTGTAAGTTTCACAATTTTGAAGTCTAAGTAGTTCACTGTAATTGTTAAATGATAATTCTTATGATATTTTGCTTTGATATTCTTTAATGTTTTACTTATTTGGCATGAAATATTATTTTACTAAAATGTCCCTTTTCCCATGTTTTTGCAGATGTCATACTTTGTACATTATTTTGTGCTAACCCCATAATTTTTGATACACTATAAGTATAGGTTGAAGGGATTTTGGAGGATTCGAAGGTGAATCTTGGGAAGTCTACTCTCTCAACATTTTGTATGTCCTCATATTTTCGAGTACATAGTCTTTTGTTTCCTAGTTTTATTACTAAGACTTATTATGTATTTCTCTTTTAATGTAGAGGGTCGTGTCCCTAAGATATTAGGTCTTGTCTTATGTTTGGCTTGTGACGATTAGATTTCATAAGTATTTATGAATGATTTACTTTTTATAAATTAATTAGTGAAAAGTTTTAATTCTACACTACTTTTCATGTGTTATGCAATTAACGATAGTTAAAGGGCTTGTACAAGACCCCGAAGGGTCAAGTATGCCCGGTCATGAAACGAGGGTTATTCCTATCTTCTAGGCGGTACTTTTGGGTCGTGACACCCTCATTGGGGAGTCAACACCTCATGTGGAACTATTAGGAGAATCTTTCTCTATGGAAAGTCAACACCTCCCAATGTCAAGTTCGCTCGGCTATAAGCTAAGACCCTTTTTAAAATATATCTTTACTGTCTTTATTAATCATCATAGCTCAATAAGAATTTCATGAGTATTGTCCTTTCATTACAATTCACATAGGTGAGGTTAGCACATTTACATATCACTTCATGTTAAGGCACATTGCTAAATCATTCACCATCCTTATAACATATACATCTTAGCCGACACCTCACATCCATAGTCAAGGCATCTCAATTAAACATCATACTAACACTATAAACCCTAATACAAGGCATACTACAATACAATATCATGATTTAACCATAATTTAACCATAAAATATGTATAGGTATTACAAAACTTATCAAGTCTCTTTCATAACTCATAATCAAGTTCTTACAATAAACCCTTAATTGAAACAATTAGGGTATGAATCATCATAATCCAATGACATACATGATAACGAGGCTAGAAGAATCACGACATCAGAATTCAATACTAGTTCATAGCTTAAGACAAGATACTTAGGTCAATCACACAACATAGTTCATGACCTAGATCATTTCCCAAGAACAAGCATGAAACGTCTATAAATAACCCTATTTAATTCATTTTTCATATAACAACATCATCTAGTAGTAATTCAACCAATAACCAAGTCAATTGAACCAATATAAAGTAACTTAGATCAAGATTATAACCTAGGGTTAAAGGGTAGAAGTCATCTTCTACAAACTACACCAAACCATCAAGATATATCATAATCAAGTTAAAATACATGTTAATTTATTCATAATTTCAAAAATATGTCATTCAAAGAATCAATTCTTAACATAAATTTCGAGATTGGATGAAACTCACTTGAAACCCAACTTTTGAAATCAATTTGATAGAATCTTTTGAGGAAAGCGGTCTCAAAGGTGAAAGTGATCCCATAACTTACTAACTGATGAAGATTGATTGTGAAAGTTGACTCGTTGCAGACCTTAAACCCTTCCCTATCTTGGTCTTTAATATAGTCCTTCACTAGAGAGAGAAAGAAGTGAGAAGGAAGAGAGTTTGGGTTTGTGAGTTATGAGACTTTGTATTAGTTTAATTAGGTTAGGACTTTATATAGGATATTAATTAAGTTAATTAGACCTTCCTAATCCCCCAGATAATTAACTAACCCTTTAATAAATTAATTGGAACTAACTTAAAAGGTGCAGAAAATCATGCCTCATAGATGACACCACGACCGAATGGATCGTGGATCAATCGATGGCCAGCCCCCCTTTCCGTGCTGCACATCCGTTGTTTGATTCAAAGATTGGTCCAAATGGACAATTAGCCGAAAATTCTAAAGTTTTGGTTAATGAATGGCATCGACGACCCATCGATCCACACATCCCCCGTCGTTTCCCTTCGTGGGTGCACACAGCCCAGGTAATCTTTGACCCCAAAATCCAAGGGTCCTCCTTAATGGCCCTTCGTTCATCCTTGGGGAGTCGTACCCGTACATTTTGACTATTAATAAACTTAAATGCTTGTTAAAAAACCTTCCAATAATTTTAATCATTTTTTGACTTCTAAAAGCTAGTTAAATAGTCTAAGGCACGCTAGTACCTCCTTGAACTGGTTTACGGACGTCATGGATGTTCTTGGACATTTTGGTTTCTAGACTTCCTAAATGACTTAGGTTCATTCATACAGACCTTAACACCATGTAATAAACTATGACACTTATGTAGGGTGTGAAAGGACGAGGAAGCGAAGAGTGTGTGTTTTCTCGTAGGTGAATGGTGTAAGGTGGTGTCAGGGAAGTGAGGTTGTGAACCTAGTGGGAGGAGGGTTGGTTAAAGAGAGGGGACGGCGAGGTGGTTGGCCACTTAGTGCGATGGGGTGAGGGCATAACCGGGCGGTAAGGTGCTCGGGGGGTGAGTTATTTGGGGTTGTGAGGGGTGGGGGTAGTTTTGGGATAGAGGTTTTGTTTGGAAGATGGTGTGGTGTCGGGTGTGGGGGTGAAGGGTGGTATGGGATGGAGGGTGGGTGGGGGGGGGGGTTGGGTGGGGGGGGGTGGGGGGGTGGGTAAGGTTGAGGAATAGTGTTGAGGGGATGGATGGGGTTGGAAGGTTGGTATGAGAGTGATCGGGTGGGGTGATGGTGTGATGACTGTAGAACCACTCTTGGATTGTCGAACTTTTACTTCTCTCCTCCCCCCCCCCCCACGCACCCTCTTTAGGAACATTCGTCCCTGAATAAAACTAAAAATCTTTTAAAGGAAGGAATAGACTTAAGACTAGAATCCAAACCAACAAAAATACATACAAAATGAGATACAACATCAACTATATCACTTAATAAAAGGTAATTCAAAAGGCTTCAATACCAACATAAGGCTCAACCACTACCTTAAAGGAATATCCCTTCTCACAGAGATGAACAAGAGCTCAACACTCGCATATTATGAGTCAATTTACAAAGTTCAACTTTACCATCGCTACATATCTTTAGCAAGAATCAAGCCATAACTCAAACAAGAAGAATTGAAAATTTTCAAGTCAAAATTCACATTACAATGGAATTCACTATAACAACATCAAAAAATGCACATTTTGCAAAACCTCTCCAAAAATCAAGAAATTTCAGTTTTTAGTCATTATTTTCATTATTTTTAACAATAACTAACCTTAGTTACAAAATATATGAGTCTAACAGGACTTCATGTCGGTCTCGACCACCCATGTTGCGCCCTCAACTACGTGATCTTCCATAACACCTTTACAGAAGCCACCACTTTATTCTTTTGCTTCTTTACTTGTCTATCAAGGATTTGAATCGAAACTTCCTCATAAGAGAGGTTATCCTTCACACCAGGACCCTCAATAGGAAGAATAGACTCGGGGTCATGGATACACTTCTTAAGCATATAAAAAAGGAAAAATGGATGAACTGAAACCAATTCACTAGGCAGTCATAAGTCATAGGAAGTCTTACCAACCTTTTGCAAGATTTCATAGGGACCTACATAACGAGAACCCAAGTTTCCTTTCTTGCAAAATCTAACTACCCATTTCATAGGAAAAATTTTTAAATACACTTTATCACCTTCTTCAAACTCTAAATCCCTTCTAATTAGATCGGCATAAGACATTTCCCAACTATAGGTTGTTTTTGCAACCGGTTACTTATGATATGAAACTTTACCAAAGTCTTATAAACAAAATCGGTACCAAGAAGCAAAGGCTAACCCACTTCAAACAATCCAATGGGATACCACATCTCCTACCATACAAAGCTTCATAAGGAGCCATGGATATGGATGAATGGAAACTATTATTGTAAGTAAACTCCCAAACGGAAATGATTATCCCAATTTCCCTTGAAATCAATAATACAAGCTCTTAGCAAATCCTTAAGGGTTCAAATAGTACACTCCGCTTGGCAATCCATTTGGGATGAAAAGTAGTGCTTAGCTTAACCTTAGTAACCAACCCTTCTTTAATGACCTCCAAAACCTAGATGTGAATTGTGCACCCCTATCCGATATGATGAATAAAAAAATACAATGTCAATACGAAATCTCATCTATGATGATCCTTGCATAACGTTCCGCAGAATATATAGACTTAACAGGAATGAAATGAGCAGCCTTGGTCAACCTATCTACAATCACAATATTGAGTCATATTGATTTTGTCTGCGAGACAAATCTACCACAAAATCCATATTTATATCTTCCCACTTCCAAGTAGGAACTTGGGATTTCTTGAAGTAAACCACCCAATTTTTTATGTTCAGCTTTCACTTGTTGGCAATTTGGACAATTAGCAACAAATTCCGCTATGTCATTTTTCAAACCTTCCAACTAAAACACTTTCTTAAGGTCATGCTACCTCTTTGTTGAACTCAGATGAATGGAGTAACAGGACCCATGAACTTTTTCAAGAATTCGGACCCTCAATCCATAAAATTGGGAACACACAACCTTACTTCATACCTCAATACACCATCTCCCCCAAGGAGAACTATTGATCAAGGTTTTATTTGGACTTCACTTCAACCACCAATGATGATTTTGAGTTATGATGGACCATAAAACCACCATTTGAAGAATCTTCAAACCTCATACCCAATTTAAACAACCTATGAACATATTTCACTAGGTTTTTCTTGGCTTCATCTATATGACATACTACCCATGGATAAACGACTTAAAGCATATGCAACCACATTGGCCTTGCCTTGGTTATAGAGAACATTCATGTTGTAATCTTTCAACAATTACACCCACCTTGTTTGTCGATAATTCAAATCCTTTTGAGTAAACACAAATTGGAGACTCGTGTGGTCGGTATACAGATCAACATGGACACCACACAAGTACTGCCTCCATATTTTCAAGTCAAATACCACGGCCGCTAACTCAAGATCATGAGTTGGATAGTTTCTCTCATAAACCTTACGTGGCTAGAAGCCATAGGCTTAAACCACTTTCCCCATGTTGCATAGCACACACCCCTAACCACTCGGAGCATCGACAATACAAAAATGAACCCCCTTTAACCCGCCGGGTAAAGTCAACACTGGAGCAGACGTAAGCCTATGTTTCAAGATTTGGAAGATTCTCTCACATCTCTCCAACTACTAAAATTTCGTACTCTTTTGGATCAAAGTTTTTAAGGGAGATGAAATGGACGCAACACCATCAACAAAACTCCGATAATAACCCGTTAAACCCAAAGAAATCCTAATGTCAATTGGAGTCATTGGTCTAGGCCTGTTTTTCACCGCCTCAATTTTCCTTAGATCAACCTCAACTCCATCACTACAGATTACATGACCAAAAAATATTATCAACCTCAACAATAACTTACACCTGCTATACTTGGCAAATAATTGATTTTAATTAAGAACATGTAACACCACCTTCAAATGGTTCATGTGATCACCCTTATTTATCAAATATATCAAGATGTCGTTAATGAAGACAAATGAATCTAGGTTACTTCGAAACACTCTAGTCATGAGATCTATAAACGCCTCTAGGGCATTCATAATACCAAAGGAGATTACTAAGAAGACATGAAAACCATATTTAGTCCGTAATAATTTTTGTTATATACTCACCTCTACACCTAAGTTGGTGATAGCTCGATTCAAGTCAATTTTAGAAAAGTAGCTTGCCCCTTGGAGTTGATCAAACAAGTAGTCAATCTAAGAGAGACGATACTTGTTCTAAATAGTGACTTTATTGAGTTAGCAATAATCAATTTACATTCTAAGGGACCCATCATTTTTATTTTCAAAAAAAACCAGAGCACCCCATGGATAACTACTAGGTCTAATGAAGCCTTTGTCTAGTAAAGTTTTGGGATGAGTCTTCAACTCTTTCAATTCGGACAGAGCCATCTGATAAGGAGGAATTCAAATGGGATTTGTATCAGGTAATTAACATGTCAATACAAAAATCAATTCCCCATTCAAGAGAAATAATGGGAAGATCATTAATAAAGACTTCAAATATTCCCTCACTACGGGGAAAAGCTCAATGGATGGAATTTCGGAGTTTATATCTTGGAATCTTACAATATGGTATAAACACCCTTTAGAGGTCATTTTACAAGATTTAAACAAGAAATGATGCGACCTCTAGGTATAGATTCCCCCCCTACCATTCTAAAATGGGCTCATTTGAAAAGTTAAACATCACGACCCTCGTTCTACAATCTATAGAGGCAAAGGAAGCATACAACCAATCTATACCCAATATAACATCAAAATCAAATATATCAAGTTCTACTAGTTCAACATAAGTAATTTTATTGGTAAACATTATAGGACAATTTCTATGCACCCACTTTGCAAAAACTTACTAACCCACCGTGGTAGACACCATAAGATATTCATATTGAATGTCACATAAGATTTTATATTTCTAAGATATCAATAGATTAACAAAAGATAATGTAGATCCCGGATCAAGTAAAGCATATACATCAATAGAGAAGACTTTCAACATACCGATCACCATGTCGGGAGAAGTCTCTTGCCCACCCCTAGAGTGGATAACATAAAAGCAATTCTTCTTGGAGCCTCATTTGAACCATTTCATTGTGTTTGACCAATACAGTTGTCTTGGACCTTCACATAAGGGAAATCCCAAACCTTATTGCCACTCTTGCCACAACTAACACAAATTCTCTTTCCAACTAGACATTCACCAAGATAACCATTTCAACACTTGATACAAGTAGCTTCTTGTTCGGTGAACTATTATCACTTCCCTTTTTAGGCTTAGGGTTAGACACCCTATAATCACGAGCCTTAGGTAACTTGTAAGGAGCTTGATTAAACACCCTCTAACCTAGGCTTGTCTTGAATCTCAAGCCTACTTTTAGAAGAACCACCTTGAAAAGATCTTGCACTCTTAGCATATCTTCTCTTTCTATTATTATTTGCCTTTTCCACTTGTTGAGCATGAACCATAAGATGAGAAATGGTCATATTGTCATGTAGCATAGCAGAATGACACTTTTCTTGCAAGTTATTTGACACTACCGTCACAAAGATGTTTATTTCATACCTAAGGTCGTAAACCAAAGAAAGAGCATATTTTTACAATTTAGTAAATTTCAAAGATTATTCAAGAACAATCATACCTCCTTGGCGAAGATTGATGAATTCCACCACATTGGCTTCCCTCTTCTTCCTAGGAAAGAACCTATCAAGAAATTTCTTGTTTAACACTTCCTAAGTCGCCGGTCCACCCCTTAATGCCTAATATCCCTCCATCAGACATACCAATTTTAGGCCACATCTTTGACTTGGTAAGTGGCTAACTCGGCCTTCTCACTAGTAGACAACGCCATAGCATAGAGGATCTTGTAGATCTTATCAATGAACTTGTAGAGGAATTCTTCAACCTTGGAGCCATATAAAGTAAGAGGATTCATCCTAGTGAAATCCCTTAGAAAGGAGGTCGTTGTATCAACTTGTTGGTTTTCTAGGGGTATAACCTCCCAGTTAGCTTCGGCCATCATGGCTTGTTCTAGATTAGTGGTGGCTTTTACTTGGGTAATAATGTCTTGGTCCATTTTAAAGAGAGCATCCCTAATGCACTCATCAGTCAAAGGAGGAGATTGACCATATCTTAGTCATCATCACATCTTTCTCAAGAAGAGGAACTTGATCACAACGGGAAGGAACTCCCCCATAGGAAATCTCTTCTTTGAGTCTTCTTACCGCATTTCTTCAAGTATTCATTGCCTATAATCACAGTAAAAGTATTAGATGCTAAAAGAACATAGAGCTAACACTCTAGAGGCACGATATTGGACTTCCAAGAAAGTGAGAGTTTTCTAAGCATCACATAGATTACTATTCATAAGTGTGGCGCGCTTCACAATTATGAGTACGAATCTACATAGAAGTGATTGAGAGAGACATTGAATCGAAGATATTCAACCTCAGGATCTGATACAAAGATTGTTGCACAAGGGAATACCCCCTATACGTAACCGTCGTCGTCGTCCTCTTTGAGGACTAAGATTAGGATTAAACATTCAGGAGAATTCTTCATCAATTTTGGTGTGTTTTCTTCTAATAAGTTATGTTAATTCATACTTGATTATTCTCTCATTCAAGGAGCCAATGCAAAGGCTTTTCAAAAAGTTTCAAAATCCTAAAATCCCCTATTTCAAATTCTAAGCATGGGTTCTTGCATAAAAAGTACTTAATGGATGAATTATGATGTTTTCAATATAAATTAATGAATTTATCAGCAAAAACTCTATGAACCCATTATCATCCTAATTCTCTATTTTGTATATAAATTTTGTTAGATGAATTGTTGGAGAATTTAGAAAAGGTGATCAAGGCTTGGATGAAGGGTAAGTTGACCTAAATTGTTGCAGTTCTTTTTGAATTTATCTTGTGTGGTATGGTACACTTATGATGGAATTATTTAATTGATTTATATGAATGTATATATGAATTTTTGATTATGGCCTTGAAGGCATTGGATGTTAAGTAAAGTGATGTTATGATATATATGCATAGAGATGTCTTATTATGTTATGAATGTGTGTCTTGAAGATACAATGTCTAATTTAAGTATGATGTGAATGTGAAGTATGATTGTGCGGATTTTGATGAATGTAGTATGATAATGCTTAGAAGACAATGTTATGGACGTTGGTGGTTATGTGAAAGGCTTCCTCAAAGCAACACCAAAGAATAAATGAATGAATTCAATGGAAATGTAATGAATGAGACTCTATTGAAAGATTTTCTCAATAGAACCCTAATGAATGAAAAAAGGGATTTTGGGGTGCACAATCTTCGTGAGTTGAGATGTAGTGTCTTGTAGCTACCTCACTATTTCTAATAGTTTTCCAATGAATGAATGATAGGTTGGAGGTTTGATGTTATTCTGAGTTGAGAATGTAGTATCCAAAAGTAACCACTAGAGATGAGTACTCTTCGTGAGTTGAAATGTAGTACTTGGTAGAAATCTTTTGACCTATAGATAATGAATGTAATGAATGCCTAAAACTCCGTTGGGAAATATGCTTAGAACCAAGAGGATTTGACAAAGGGGTGGATACTCTTCATGGGTAGAGATGTTGTATCCAATGTATCTCTTGAGATGAGTACTCTTCGTAAGTTGAGATGTAGTACTTCATAGAAATCTCATTATCCCTTAACTGTGATTCCGCGTAAGACTAGCTATTGGTTATCTATGTAAAGGCTAAAAGAATGACCCTACCTTAGGCAAGTGTGGATCCCTCATCCGGTAAGGTTTATTATCGAGATTCCACATTAAAATCTCATGGTCTATGTCCGTTAAATCTAGCCCACACAAATCAATGTAATGAACTAAGTCTTCCTAAGGGTGTACTACGTAGGGTAGGTGGTGGAATGGGACGCCATTTATGAATTGCACAAGTAGACATTTGGAGGGTGTCTTGGTGTACTTGTAATGTTAATGAATGAATACGTTACTAGATAATGTTAATGAAGTAAGTTGATTTTATGTGTAATGTTAATGAATCATGTTGATCTTATGTCTAATGTTGATGAAGGTTATGTATATGATTGAATCTGATATGCCTAGTCTAAGGAGATTCCTAAGGAGCACTCAATGGGAGTAGTAGTAGGGGATGCTACTTTCACATTGAACTAGTGTAACTTGGAGTTGTATTAGAGGGTGGTCTTTATCAATGCTATTAAATGAATGAATGGTTCCTCTAAGTACTGAATGTTGACTTTTCTATGTGTGATAAACTATCCTTGTCTGTGGTAGTCTTAAATATCATTTAGGTGTGCATTGAAAAGTTTGTATGGGTGGTCACTTCATGACTTACCTAGGTGAGTCTTCAGATAACTTTGGATGGAGAGTCTAACTTATTAATATGTTACTTTATTAATATAGGTATATGTTGAGAATTATGAAAGCATTACCTTGTATGTTTTTGATGACTTATATGATGTTTTGTACACTTTATTCATGAGGTTTTACTAAAATAGCATGAAAAGTATGTTTGAACTAAATAAAGCGTGTTTTTGCATGTTGCCTACTTAGTGAATTATATGTATTAATTCCATAGTCTTATATATTTCTAAAGATAAAGGTGGAAGAAAGTGAATTTTTCTTAAAGGTGAAGCTTGGGAAGTAGAATGTTCTCTCAAGTTTATTGGTACGTCCTCATATGTTTGAGGACGAAGTATGTTATGTTTAATTTTCTTTCTATTAAAAACTTGTATTAGACTGTGTATTCCTATTCTATGTAATAGTCATGACTCTATGATAATAAGACGTGTCTAAGATGGCTTGTAATGATAAGACTTAGTATATTACGTTTTATGAAACAGTTTCATATTGACTATTACTGTGAAAAGTTTTAATTCTGCACTCTTTTTCATATCTATGTGATGAATAAATGCAAAGTGTCTTGTATAAGACCTCCAAGAGATCAAGTACACTGCGTAACGACTTGGGGGTGCCCTCGGGTCATACCAATCTTGGTATCAGAGCATAAGTTTATGGAGATAATATTAAGGTCAAAGGTCTCACAAGACACATCTAGCAGAGCCTTGTTCATCAGCGTAAGTCATGACACATCTATGAGAGAGAGGCTATAGCATGATAAAAGTTTCACTTTCTGCAGAACTCTTGTCTTACGCCATAGAGTTGAGGTTATACATGTCTTTTCCTTATCTCTTCTCTTGTTTTTATACGATATGAATACAATAAGGAATCCCTCCAGAAGAGTGGAGGTAGGAGAATCGAATAAGGGAGTTAATCCTCAGGGTGAACAAGTCCTTATAGCTAATCAAGGGAATGATAAGGTGTCCCTCAAGTGCTCCAAGTCCTTCATGCTCCCTAAGTTAAAGGGGATATGTCTAATGTAAAGATAAGGGGCTTCCTTTCAAACTTTGACCCAACTCATAACGACTAAATCTCAAGTTGTCAGTACTCAATCTCAAGCCATGACGCCCCAAGCTAATCGAGAAGTTGGACCTCGACCCAATGGAAGTACTCCCGCTTTTAGAATCCTATATTTTATGAGGATTAATCCTCCTACTTTTAATGGAACTTAGGTGAATGAGGATCCACAAAACTTCATTGATGAGAATGTTTAAAGTTGTAGATTCTATGGGAGTAACTTCTAGAGAGAAAGTGGAACTAGCCACCTACCAACTAAAGGATGTGACACAAGTGTTTTTAAGCAATGGAGGGATGAATGAGCCATAAAAGCAGGATCGATAGATTGGGTGTTTTAACACGGATTTTCTTGATAGGTTCTTCTCATTAGACTTGAGGGAGAAAACTTTAGTGAAATTCATGAACCCCCATCAAGGGGGAATGAGTTTGAAGGAATATTTTCTCAAGTTCACCCAACTCTCTAAGTATGACCCAACCTTTGTATCCCACTTTAGGTCTAGAATGAATAAGTTTGTCATGAAATTTCTAGTTTGATTGAAAAAGAGTATCGTACAACAATGGTCCATCATGATATGTATATCTCTAGACTTGTGGTTTATTCCCAACAAATTGAGGATACGAAGCTTAGGAATATGAATAGGGATGGGAAGAGGGATAGGCAA
This sequence comes from Solanum habrochaites, assembly GCA_027704765.1. NCBI lineage: Eukaryota > Viridiplantae > Streptophyta > Magnoliopsida > Solanales > Solanaceae > Solanum > Solanum habrochaites. Next base: position 38,302,545 of record JAKWJA010002499.1, read on the forward strand.
GATGAACCAAGTCAACCTAAGTCTAAGAGGAGGTTTTATAATCAAGATTCCCCCATGGTGAGAAAGGATAGGATTTCCAACCAAATTTCTCAAGGATGGAGTGGAGGTGGCTCTACTTTTGATAGGAATAGATGTACTACATGTGGAAATCAACATTTGGTAGTGTCTTGCCGATACGTATGGATGTTTTGGTTGTGGAAATAAGGGTCATAAGATGAGAGAATTCCCAAATCTCAAGGCAAAAGGGATCGAGACCAACCAAGCTCCTCAATATGGTCTGGATCCTAATACTTAAAAGAAAAACCGATTGTATATTCTACAAACTAACAAAAGGAGTTAATCCGTATTAGAGGCCCCGGTAAGTCATAGTTCTTTATGGTTGTTTTACTTGTTTTTAGATGGGTTTACCCTTAAGATAAGGAAAATGAGTTGAGTAGTAAGGTGCTTTATCTCCTTATCTTTCCTTATATTCTTACTCAAGCTTTAGACAAAAATTCTTGGTAGTTTGGTTATGTTTTGTAGTCCTGCATATGAGTATGAGTTGCATGTATTCTTATGTTATGATTGAGTTTGATGGTAATTTGTTGCATGTTGTACATAATGTTATCATAAAGTTAGAAATTGGTATATGTATCTCTCATGTTAATGTGCATCTAGTAGTATTTGCTTATGTGCCTTATAAGTGGTTATGTTTATATGCCAATGTGGTGATTTGAAAGTTATTGCATGTTAAGCCTTGTAATGAAATGACGAGCATGCCTAAAGTAAAAGAATTTAGCTCCTCCAAAATGAAATAAAAATGATAAAATATGTGTGCACTATAAATTATGGAAATATTTCCAAGTGTTGTGTTGCTTATAAAGCATAATGATGTGAAGTTGGTGTTCCTTGTAAGTTTGGTGAATTTACTATGAATTTTGTAGCCACGATGATGTGTGTTCTGGGCTTCTAGTTGAGTCTTTTAGTCATTAAAAGTGTTTTAGTGTCATTCGAGGACGAATGTTTCCAAGTGGAGGAGAATGTTTGCACCCTCAAAATAATATACGACAATATAGAGCTTCACGTGTATTTTATGAGTTAATAAGGTGTTAAAAATGATGAAAAATAGCTTTCGAAGTCATTAATAAAGAGTTCAGAAGTCAAACATTAAGGAACAACCAACACGTTCGGAAACTAGTCTTGTTTGTGCTAGTGCGCCATTGAATGTATTGTGTTTTAATGTGTCGTTTGGATCCTAAAATGAGTTTAAAGGACCCTAGCACCTAGATGGTCATGAATACGGTCAAAAATCCTGGGTACGACTCCCCAAGGACCACCTTAAGGGTTCTTGAGGAAAACCCAAACGTTGACCATGAAGATGCCAAAGCAGCCCCAATCGACGACCATAATAACGCCTGCTAGATCAATTGATGCCTCGTCAAAAGGGGGTGTGGCTTCATACTTAGTCGAGGGATTTTAGCCCCCAAATAAGGGTTCTCTGACCAAAATTATGACCAATATTACGGCCCCGTCAACCCATCCACGGTCCGTGGATTACGGGCGTCGTTTGGCACCTACAAGTTCTATAGAGTGTCGGCCAACTTAAGGATGAATTTGGTAACTTTACCTGACGTCCTAATTAATTCATTTATGGTGATTTATGTGTTTTAATGTATTATTAGTTAGTTTAAACACCTAGACCTGAATTTAGACTTCAGTTTTCAAAACAAAACCTCTCGTCCAAGTAAAGATGTGTTGAGAATCCATGGGAGCTTAAACTCAAGTTTGAGCAAGGATTAAAGATTTTCAGCAACTCTTCATCAATTTTCGTGGGTTTTTTTTTAATAAGGTATTATGATTCATATTTGATTCTTGTCTCTTTTAAGCTAATCCGAAGGCTTTCCAAAAGGTTTCAAAATCCTAAATTCTCCTATTTTAAACTCTAAGCATGGGTTCTTGCATAAAAAGGTTTAAATGAATGAATTCTTTTATTTTCAATGTTAATGATGAATCTATGATAAAAAAACTCCATGAACCCTTCAGCCTAATTCAGTAATTTTGACATATGAGTAGTTTTGATGAATGTGATTGCTGTTGTTAGAATTGTGTTTATACTACGTTGTATTATGATTGTCTATTGCCAATTATGCCTAATAATTATGAATTGTTGGAGAATTGAGAAAATGTGATCAAGGCTTGGATGAAGGGTAAGTTGACCTAGATTGTTCTAGTTCTTCTTGATTTGATCATGGGTGGTATGGTCCACTTATAGTGGCGCTGTTTACTCTATATATATATATGAATGTATATGTCTATTTTGATTATCTACTTAAAGGCAATGAATGTGAGGTAGAGTGACGTTATGATGTATATGCATAGAGATGACTTATGAAGTTATGAATGTTTGGAATATCATATGTCTAACTGAAGTATGATGTGAATGTGAAGTATGATTGTGTGTGCATTATGATGAATGTAGTATGATCATTTTTAGAAGACAATGCTATGAATGTTGGTGGTTATGTGGAAGGTTTTTTTACATGCACACACAATAAATCAATAAATGAATGAATAAATTATTCTTATGAAAATGTAATGAATGAGATTCTATTAAAAGATATTCTCAATAGAACCCCAATGAATGAAAAAGGGGGATTTTGGGGTGGACACTCTTAATGAGATGAGATAGTTTCTATCTACAAGCAACCTCACTATTGATAAGAGTTTCCCAATGAATGAATAATAGGTTGGAGATTAGATACTCTTCGTAAATTGAGATGTAGTATTCAAAAGTAACCTCTAGAGATGTGTACTTGATACTCTCAAAGTATACTTACCTAAAGAAGTATAAGAGGTCGTCTCAAGTAAAGAACCCCAATGTTAGGTTGGGGTCGTTCCCAGGAGAAAAATTGTTTAGACTTAACTTTAATATAGGATTACTTCTATTTAGTCAAGTCCTTTCCGGAAACAAACAAATAAAGGGAGGATTTTTTGTAACAAAAGTAATTAACTAAGTCTAAGTAAACAAGTAGCTAGTTAAAATATTTGATGTTTATGAAATGATGAGAGAAACTAGGGTGTAAGTGTTCCCCGTAGGTTCATAATGCAATAATCCTAGCTATAACAACTTTGTCCTAGTATCTTGCATGCAAAGTGGTAAGTTATGTATCCCTAATACCTTGGTCCGACAACTAGTGAATTTCACTCCACACCTTGGTCTGGCTATGTGTGTGTACTTTACCAAAACCTTACATTTTACCTCATATTAGGAATCATATCGATGTATGGCTAGTTATTACTTTGAAACAATCAACACTAGCCTATTAAATAGCATATACTAAATTTACATTGATATTTCTTTTCTTATTATCTACCTCCTTGGTCCGGCAAGTAGCAACAAAGTGAGTTCTAAAGAGTGAACTCGTTAAAAAGAGTTCTAAATGAAATAATTTATAATACATGCAAGAAACTATTCGAGAATTTTTATTTTAGCTAAATTTACTTTGTTAATTATCCATGGTTCCCACGGCCCTATATATGGATTTAGTTACCCATGTTCATAATTACACATTCATATTAATCAAACAAGAATTCTGTACTTTACGTTGATGAGATTGTAGAAATCCATAACATCCAGAAAAACCTTTAGATTCCGATAAAAACTGCAATAAACCTATTCAATACAAATGAAGTATTTTTCCAAAACCCCATATTTCATCAACCACTATTAGAATCAAGAAAAATAACCAAGAGTGTAACCACAAAAAGAGGTTTTTGGTCCTATTTATAACAAAAGAATCATAAACATAATGGGAAACCTAAATAAGGAAAATCTATCCAAAAATGCATCTCACATTGACGACCTGACCGACAGACCGTTTAAGTAACGACGGATCGTCAACACCTCCATCAGTCCATAGTTCAACTCTATTTTCAGATGCTTTCTTCTCCAACTATCTGTTACCATCGACGGACTAAGACGAAGGTCCGTTTACAGGACGACGGTCCGCTGATGGCCTTCGTTGCTCCGCACTTAGAATCTTTTCAAATTGGGTACTAAGGCTATATTTTGTTAACACCAGCGAATCACCAGGATGGTTCGTCGATGAGATGACAGACCGTCATCCCTTCCATGGCCTCACACTTTGTCAGAATTCACCAATCTTTCCTTGGAAGCATACCATATTCATGGCGACGGTTTCCACCTACGGACCGTCGATGGCTCCATAGGTCATATTTTCTGCAATTTTTAGCACATCTTCAACGTTTTCATTATGGAGATTTTTTCCCGCAAACACAAAAAAAATACATCAAAACTATTTCAAAGAGGACTTAGGCATATACTAAACTAAAGTAAAAAGCATTGGAAGTACCGTGAAACCACGATACATCAACACCCTCAACTTAAATTCGTTGTTTATCCTCAAGAGATGCACTATATCTTACCACAAAATCCTTTATACAAAAGTATCCTTATTTTAGCTTTCAAAATCATCTAGCTATCAATCCCGATTATTTTCATTATGTTCATGCATGATATCACTATTAGGCTCGCTATCGTTGATCAGACCATGACACGACTCACCCCGCACCGGCACTCTCCTCTTTAGTTCGCCTGTACAAAGGTGGCCAACTTTCCAGTATTTGCAACTAGTGCCCTTTCTTTTTAAAACAATATCCTCCTTTTTTTTCTTTTTCCATTTTTTTTTTTTTTTTTTCTTTTTTTTTTATTTTTTTTTCACACTTTGTTTTTTTTTTTATCATTTTTTTTTGTTTTTTTGTTTTTCAATGTTATTTTTTTTTTTTTTTTTTTTTCACAGTTTTTTTGTTTCCATTTTTTTTCTTTCCCATTATTCTAAGTCCTTTTTCATTCATATTCGTGCAGTTTTCTTTTTTTTAAGTTCTTTGTTTTTTATTTTTTCAAATTTTTTTTCTTTCACATTTTTTTTTTCACACTGATTTAGTTAAGTATAAGGATATTTTTTTCAGCACACACTCTCTGCAATTATTATCACCCCTCATTCGTTCTTATCGCCATAAGGCTTTCCTCTTGTTTTCATTCATGCCTAAGTTCACATATTAGACTCTTAGGATCACCATAGGACTTTCTTTTCTTAGCTTATAACGTAGGCATCAGGGTTTAGGATTAGTAGACTTTTGATGTATTTTAGTTCCTTTTGTCCTCGCTTGACATAACAACTAATCATCCTATCCTACCTTTTTATCGTTTATATTCCACCCTAATTTATTTAATTTTCTTATATTCTTTTGGTCCTTCTTTTCTTTTCCTCCTTTCTTTCTCCTTTGTGTAAGTGAGAATCTTCTTTTATATTTCCTTATTTTCTTTTACTTGAAAACAAAAAACCAATTTTTCAATTTTCATATTGATTTCAAACTTTGCTTGAGTCAACTTTTCTTTTTTGCTTTTTTCATCTCTCTTTATTCTTTCATTCCCCTTTCCGTAGCAGTTCCTCATAATAGCTGCCCCTCGAACTCATGCCTTGCCATTAGTCAGGTAACACAACCCAAGGTTGGTAAGGTCCACCAAGGGTTGTTTTTCTGCATTAGGCCACCCCTCAACTTAGCTTTTGTCAAAAGCTGAGGTGCACATGTCAAAGGAGGACTAGGGCCAACAGATTGTTTCTTCTAGTAGATAATTGGGGGTAGAAAAGAACGGTTCATTTAAATCAAATCATTTGATCATAAGAAGAGGATTAATTTCATTTGGTTTTCTTTTATCTAGGCTGAAGGTTGAACCATCTTAAAAAACCAATTCCTATTATCCTTTCCTAATTGGTCTATTACAGATTAACTTCAGCAAGGATTTCCAGGGCAAGTTATATCTCAGTCCCAACCTGGTTTATTGAACTTTCTCACACTTCACTTAACACCTCATTACTCTACAAGTTATCATACACCTTAGTTCGAGCTTAAGATTGAGGTCGTGCAAGGGTGTATCTCTGATCTATCATGCTTAGATCCACACATTCAATCATTCACTTATGCCTAATTATAGCAAGCATGTTCTTAAAATCAGGCTATCATTTTTATTAAGTCATATCATGTTTCAGATTTCATATCCATAATCAATACTATGTACAGAGACTACATGTTTGGTTCAACGGTAAAGTAAAGAGTCTCTTAGGGAAAAGAACACAGACAAGAAAATCCCAAGAGAGGGTAGTGAGTTTGGATATTTAGACTTCACCTTTAGCACTAACTTTTAATTTACCCCACCCCAACAAAAGAGAATGAATTTGTCCACAATGCATAAAAAAACCAAGTGGTAGGTGAAGCAAACCTGAGTCTCATAGAGCCGATAATCAACAAGATGGTGGGTTCAGTTTCCACGAACCTGCTTCCTCTGTAGTAGGGAAACCATCATTAGTGTTCGTAACAATATCAGCACCCTCAGTAGTGCTCCTCTCAAATCAGCAATCCTTGCGCTAGACGCCCCAATAGCCACCTTCTGAGCCCACATCTATCGGGCCTCCTCATCAACCAGTGAGGCTTTCCTCGCATCCTCCAACTGAAGACTCACTCTCTCTTCCTAACTCAAGTCTCATCATCCTTTCTAGATTGGTGCCTCTTAGTATGCTCACATGGCTGAGGTGATGGCGCAGCAGTGATGGAGAACAGTGCAACCATCACTATATCCTCAACATGCTCCGAAGATGGGGCCTCAAACTCGAGCACTCGTGCCTCTAGTATGGCATCCATATCTTTTCTTAGACTCGCCATACGCAGTCTGGGAGAGTCCTTCAAATCTTATAGTATAGGCCTGTCCAGGCAATAACCCCTCACTCAATGCCTTCAAGTAGCCTGGTGACCTACCTCCATAATTTGCCTCTCAGTCCGGCGGGTAATCTTCTTCTCTATTTGCTCTTCCACCTCAGCAATGTACTTCTACATCCAAGGCTGGATATGATGCAAAAGTGTTTCCATTTGTTCCTCTAACTTCTGCACCCTAGAGATCGGGATCATTGTTGCAGATAAAGAGGAGTGGGAGGAGCTCAGATATATGCTCGTAATAGGATAGACTCAACTGGGGTGGGGTCGGTAGGATCTGATGTAGCCTGATCAGCCCTTGGGCTTGCTCTACCGTGGCTGCAAAGATCTCATCTCGTGGCTGAACCTCTTCTCGGGGCCCTTTAGTGGGAGCCAGCTTATTGGACTCATCCTAGATGAGATAGATATCCACTATGTCAGTCGGGGTCTTGAGCACATCAATGTGACACACGGGCACTCCAGCAAACCTGCACAACTCAAAAATCATGCAAGGGAAGGGGTAAATAGTGGTGGCATTAAAGTTTCTCTCATAAATGACCGCTTGTAACAGCCACGCGAAATCCATATCTAACCCAGCAACCATGTTAGCTATTAGCACTGCTCTATCCCATGTAACAATATTATTAGCAATAGTGTGGGAGAGGAAATGACCGACCAAGAGCCATAATATTTTTGCTGTGAATGTGAGGATGTCCTTCCTTTATACACTGGGCTCTCCCACGCCCCCCATCCCTACCCTCTGCCATCCACGGAGATGTTCTAGGCTATCCACCTCTTGGTGGTCTCTCTTAGCACTCTCTCACACTGGAAACGACTGTCCTTTACCAGCTTCTATGGATAGTCAAACTCGCGAGTGAGGGGGGTCCTGGTGACATCAGCGTCAGAATAAGATAAAAATCTGTGAATAGCAGGCAAAGAGATATCCACCCTCATTCCACAGACACGAACATGCTCAAGTGTGCGTGTTTGGCGGGGTTAGTACGCCTGTCCAAAATAGCCCTGAGAGTCACCACATCAGCGGTGTAGAACTCTCGCACCATCTCCTCGCAGTAATGGCCAAAACACCTAGTCGTCCACTCTAGCTGATGGTTGGTGAAAAGTTGATGTATAGATTTCATCATGGAAGACACCCGATAAGAATTCATCACTCAATTTTCTAAATCTGAGTCATGACCCATTTATTCATTGAACAGCTTCGCATCCCTGTATATCTGCTATTGGACCTCGACACACCACAGGTTGGGTTGATCAGCAACAGGTGCGGGGACATCAGTCGAGGCTTCTAGAGTAGAATATACATTGTTAGCCTCCTCAGACGAGGTAGAGTGGACTTATGTAGCTGGAGTAGTTGACACCTTTGAAGATGAAGCTTCCTCAGACCCAGAAGCCTCCGCAGAGCCAGACGCTCTCTAAGAAACTGCAACAAACCCAGATGATATGCCGTTTAGTGTGAGCTCCTCATCATACTTGGAGGTAGTTACTACGCCGGACGCCACCCTCTTGATCCTAGTCTAAGAGGTCCTAGAAGCACATGATGGTGTTTGGGCTCCTGGGGGCACGTATTAGGGGTCGCATTCATCGTCGGATGACTTAATCACCAATTGGCGGGAAGGGGAAACATACTTGGAATGTCCTCGAGAGTAGACTAAGTCTTGCTTGGGAGTCACGTGTTCCTACAAGGAGGGGTTATTTGTACCAATATAATTATGCAACACACTCAAAAGAATCAAACATAGAGGAGGAAACACAAACAGAGTGGTGATGCAGAACTACAGAACTGAATGACGAACCACATCGACGGTCCTTAAGTGTGGCTCCGTCGGTAGACACTTAGAAAATTTATTTAGAAAATGCAGAAACCAAGGTTTTGTTAGAGACAATGGAATGCAAAACATACTGTCGACCGAACGAGGGTTTGTCAGTGGAGGTCCGTCGATGGACCCTTAGAAACTTTTTTGGATTCATAAAATACATAGTTTCTGTTAAGGACGGTGGACCTGCAGGACAGACCATCGACTGAACGATGGTCCATCGATGGACCCTTAGAAAAGTTTTAAGGAACTTCAGAAATAAGGGTTATGATAGTCTACGGTCATGCAGGATGGTCCGTAGATAAGTTGGTGGACAATCGTCTTACCCCGTGGGTAGACACTTAGACAAATCAGGGGAGGTATTGTTGACGAACCCCAACGACGGTCTGCCGAAGGACCGATGGTCCATCTATGGGGTCTCGTTCTATCTTTCAGGGATAGAATATTGGCATCCATTGTTACCCCCAAAGAACAATTTCAGAGCAATCGAAGAAACATTAAGTTCCTTTTGCATTTAACAAAGCATTTCAAATTTCATCATTATCTATGGATGAATTATCATAGTATTTTAAAACAGGGAGTCTCAACAGACTCCAAACCCTAGTCGGGAAACAATACATCTCAAACATAAAATTATAGCAATCCTTCATATCCCATTCACTTTCTTGTTCTACGGACTAGATTCAGTTTTGAAGATTTTAAAGCATGCAACGGTGGCCCGAATTCAAGATCCATTATCGTTTCCACAATTCCAGCAATTTAGCCTGTAAAGTAACGAGGTAAATAAAGATCAGAAGGAAATACATGTCTAAGGGTAGTGAGGGGGGGGGAAAAAAAAACAAAAAAATGAGGAGATAATTCTTTGCAAGTATGAAACCCACCCCCCCAAACCCCCGCCCCCCCCCCCCCCCCCCCAAAACCCCAACCCCCCACCCCCCCCCCCACCCCCCATCGCCACCCCCCCCCCAAACACCCCCCCCCCCCTCCCCCCCCCCCCGCCAACCCACCCCTCCGCACCTGCCCCCCCTTAAACACACAACCCCCCACCAAACACGCACCCCAAGCCCTCCCCCCCCCCCCCTAAACCCCCCCATCCCCCCCCCCCCCCATCCCCCCCATAACCACCACCGCTCCCAGGAACACCGCCGCCCCTGCAAACCCCCCAACAGAAACCCCCCCCCCCCCGCCACCCCCCCCCCCAACCCCCCCCCCCCAACCCCCCCCCCCCACCCCCCCCCCCCCCAACCCCAACCACACCCCCCCCCCACCCTCCCCCCCACCACCCACCCCCCCCACCCCCCACGCCCCCCCCACCCCCAAAAAACCCCCACCCCCCCCCCCCCCCCCCACCCCCCCCCACACCCCCCACCCCCCCCCCCCCCCCCCCAAACCCCCCCCCCCCCCCCCAAAACCCCCCCACACCCACCCCGCCTCTCCCCCCCCCCCCTCGCGCCCTCCCGCACCCCCCCAACAACCCCCCCCCCACATAAAACCCCAGCAACACCCTCCCCCCCCCCCCTCCCCGCCTCCCCCCCCCCCCTCAACCCCCCCCCATCCTATTAAACCTCCAACCCCAAAGCATCCCCCCCCCCCCCCCCCCCCCCCCACCCCCCCAAACCCCCAAACCCCCCCCCCAACACCCACCCACCCCCCCACCCCCCCCCCCCCCCCCCAACCTCCCTCCCGCCCCACCCCCCCACCCACCCCCCCCCCCCAAACCCCCCCCCCCCCCACCCCCCCCCCCCCCCCCCCCCCCCCCCTCCCCCCCCCCCGCCCCCCCCCCCCCCACCAACCCCCCCCCCCCCCCCAACACCAAATAGCACCTATAATAATTACCTATTTCATAATACCATATGTGAAGATTTAAAATTTAGAAGGAAGAATTAGGGAACTATGCAAGATTTGTAGTGAATATGAGAATCTAATACTTATTAAATGTGGAGATAATGGGTGGGGCAGTGGGGAAGTTGAAGGCAAGTGAGGAGGGAAAAGGTTTTGGGGAAAGTTTTGAAAGGGTGGCTAATTGAAAAGCTTAAAATTTAATATATACCCAGTGGGGTCGGGTCGGGTTATTGCGTTGGAGGAGCCGATGATTCCCCTGGATGGACCGTAAGTCAGTCGACGGTCCGTCAACTGCTCCGTCAAATGTTCCCTAACTTAGAAAACAATTAAAGAAACAAACCTAGGATCTACAGACCCTACCAACGTTCCGTCGACAGGATGACAGTCCGTCAATTAGTTTGTCGATCAATGCACCATACTAATTTTTTGCAGATTTATGGGGATTTGGTCCCTGAACATTGAACACCCAATAAGCAAATCTTCTTGCATTTTCTAGAACTTTTTAGACACAGACCCTAGCTTACTCTCTATCCAACACTTCTAAAACAAAATAAAAGAAAATTAATATGTGACATTAAGTGAGAAAAACATAAATAATGCAACTACGCCAAAAAAGTCACAAAAAAATATAAAACTATTGTTGGCTAGAGTATACATATTGGGTTTCCTCCAAATCAGCGCTTGATTTAACGTCGCAGCACGACGCAGGACTCTAGATTACTCATACTTCATCAAGATGGTATGCCTTAATCACTTCATCTGCCTTTTCATCATGTCTAATTGATTCGTTGCCTGTTCACCTTGAACCTTACACATTTCTTATTCTCCAATTCAACCGTTCCATGAGGGAAAACTTGGTTGATCATTAATTGACCAGTCCATTTGGATTTGAGTTTGCCCGGAAACAAGCGCAACCTAAAGTTGAATAAAATGACCAAATCCCCAACACCAAAATTGCGCTTCTCAATCTTTTAGTCATGGTAATTTTTCATCTTTTCTTTGTAAAGGGCTGAAATTCCATATGCCTTTAAGTAAAATTCATCAACCTCATTCAACCCATTTAACCCCTGTTCCACAGCCTCATTCCAATCCATTTTCCGTTTCTTTATTGCCCACATGGGCTTATGCTTCAACCCAACCGGCAAGTGACAAGCTTTCCCATACACAAGTTGGTAAGGGGACATACCTATCATAGTCTTGTATGCTGTGAGGTAATGCAATAAAGAGCAATCATGAAGCCTCCTGACCAATCCGTCTTATTTCGCATTCAACAACCTTCACCTTTGTCCTCTAGAAATCCTGCTTGATTTCTCTCTATTTTAACACCTCATCTTGCCCACTAGTCTGAGATTGTATGGCATGGCCCACATTTTGGAAAACCCCAATTTCTCCTCCATTCTTTCTCCAACAATCCTTTTGAACAGCTTCTGCAAAAGTGGATTCCCCATCCTATAATTGACCCTTGGGGTACCAATCTGGAAAATAAGTTCTTTTTCATTCAAGTCCGTTGTGACCTCTTCCCGTTCAATTATTTGCAAGTGTTTATCGCTTCCTCCCATTTTGCCACATATTCATGCGACAAGATATACTTCATCCCATGATAACTCACAAAGTGCCATAAAGTAATACCCACACCACACATCAAATAACGCAATTACAAGAATGGGATGTAAAAGGGAGTCTTGCCGTCTAGAAACCCCCATTCTTTGGCCATATCACATGCGTGGAGAACTCATGAGAAATCTTGGTGGACGGTTGGCCAATAGTAACTACATTGCAAGATTTTATATTGCACCGGAGTCCTACTATGATTCCCCCCCATAGCGAGGATGGCAATGCCTCTAAAATAGTCAACATCTCCTCGATTTCCTGTCTGTAACACAATGCCGATAAGCCTATCGGCACAACTCCTATGTAATATGGCTCATCCCAAAGAAATTTTTAACATATCATGAACTTTTTCCTTTGATGAAAATGACATGTCCGTGGTAAGATCTCAAGCAAAGTAATTCGCAAATCACGACCCACGTAATCAATTCTTGAGAAGCTCCAATACATCATGTTTTCATCATCATTCGGGAAAGTATCATCATTTCCAGTCACCTTTTTCCACCCAATCCTTGGATAGATCCTCCTCTAGTCCGGGACAAGTGATCCGGCAACTTCATTTTCGGTCTCCTTTTCTATCTTTCACTTGAAAAGTCAATTCTTGCCACAGTGAATTACCCACCAATCACCTCAATCTTGCATCCTTCTTCTTCGCCATCAATATCTCAAGGCAGAATGATTATATTCTGATAACTCTTGTGCCAAGCAAATCGGAGATAATTTCTTTCTCGCGAATGTAAAGACCACCGCAAGATCTCTGTTCGCCACACCCCCCCCCTTTGTAAAGTTCTTTTTGGGATTGATTAAGGTCTTTACTGCTATCGTAAATGGGATGAAGAATTTATCTCTTTTTTGACCCAAAACTACACCAAGCGCAACTTCACTAGCATCACACATCACCTCAAATGGCTTAGTCCAATCCGGGGAAATAATAATGGGTGCAGACACCAATTTCTCCTTCAACTCACCAAATGCCTTAATAGAGGGTTCATCAAATAAATTTGCACTCTTTCTCAAGTAACTTTCTTAGAGGATGTGCAATTTTTGAAAAAACTTTAATGAACCTCCGGTAGAAACTCGAATGCCCAAGGAAACTCTTAACACCTTTTACAATATGGGTGGAAGAAGGCTCTCTATCACCTCGACTTTAGCTTGATCAAACTCTATAACCTTCTCTGAGATGCGATGACCCAATAGAATACCCTCTTTCACTAGAAAGTGATATTTTTCCCAATTTAGAATAAAGTTGCATCCTTCGACATCTTTTGAGCAACTAGGACAAGTGACTCAAACAATGATTAATGAGTCAACCACACATACGAAAACTCATCCATAAATACTCACCTCGATGGGTTCTCCACCATATCCCGTAGAATATGGACATCATCATCTCTGAGATAGCCAGTGCAATTACACAACCCGAAGGGCTCCTCTTGATGTGAAAGTTCCATAGGACAAGTAAAAAGTGTTTTATCTTAATCTTCTGGTGCAAGAGATTTGGGTTGCTAACACAAATCCCCCATCAAGAAAACAATACCACCCCTTGTCCTACAAAGCTATCTAACATCTAATCCATGAAAGGGATAGGAAACATGGTCCTTACTTATTCATTCATTCAATTCTGGTATCCTCCATACCAACTCTCCCTCCTGTCCACCGCCATTGGAACAAGCGTCATTTTTCTCATTAGGGACACTGTCACTATTCCCCTTTTCTTGCGCACACACGGAACAGGCATATACCAACTACTATCAGCGATTCGATCTATAACATACGGCATCCTAACCACTTACTAATCTTCTTCGTCACTACCTCTTTGGATAGGTGTATTTAAACGTCTCTTGTACTCCATACGTGTGCTTATGAGTTCGTGCTGAGTTGGATTTTATGTGACATATACCGAGCAGGGATCCCAATATATCCGCAATAGTCCCTCCTATAGCTCTCTTAAACGTCGTCAACACTTCCACCAAACCATCTAGCTTGTTGTCATTTCAAATCCAAATTCAATAATTACCCGGCAAAAGTGTCCCCATCTTTCCAGTCATGCTTTTTCTGTCCCCAGAATACATCTCATATGCGGTTGTAATGCTTAGCTACAATATTTAGGAGCCTGCCTCATAGATTGTACGCGGGATGGAGACTCATGAGCTTCGTTCTAAATTCATTCTTTTGGTTTGACCGAACATCACCTCGATCAAATGGTTCACGGACCAACTACCCATAACTCTTTCAATACAAAATCACTCTCCAAAATTTCCTGATCACTGCGCTAATGCTTAACACCAAGATATTAGCAACATACCGATGGATCTCAACCTCTCAACCTTGTCGGATATTCGCCATACCGATTGGATCTACCCACTACTTCATGGGTACCTACATGAATGTGAAAGTCGCTTCTTTATTGTTTCAACCAAAACCCTTCCTCCTGCCCTTGTCTTTCTCCATATCAAATAAGGGCCGACCGGTAGCAAAAGCCCTCCCAAAAATAATGGAGCTCTCAAAGTCCACCTCACAATCAGAATCTTAAAATCGCCGAAAAAAATAATGCCATCCACTTTTTACTAGCACATCATGAAGTTACCATAGGCCTCTTGCCGTTCGCAAAACAAAAAAACCGCGATATCGACCATCGTACCGTATCACATTGGTTTTTGGGTCAACCCAAACCCCATATCTTCTGAATAGAGAGAGGCAATGAAGATTTATCCTTGCCCAAGATCACATTAAGCGCTTTAGCCAAAAGTAACACCTGGTTGTACTGGAATGGTCGGGAAAGCACCGTATCTTCTTCATTTTGCACAAGAGACCTTGTATCAATAGCACTCAATCATATCCTCAAACTAACTGAATCTCTTCATTAGTGACCATATCTTTGCTGAACTTGGGGGTGTAAACCGTACATTTTGTTAAAAGCTTTACTCCCAGCTGTTTCAACTAGTAATTAAAACGTAGATATTATCCTTTCAGTTTTTTTCCACCAATCGTTGCGGAAATAAGGTTGTGGTGTAAGGAAATGGAGGTCACTTTTTGGGGTTACTTCCGCTTCTTTCCTCCCCAATTTATCAACCAACTCACACTAACTTCTCCTTTATCCCCTCATCATCTTCTTTCGTCATCTTTTGACAATAGATGGCCAATGGTGGATCCATGTCTGCTTCCCCCCTGCGTATTGATTGACCATACAAGTCCCCATTTTATTTTGGATTCTGGACAGTATTGTTCGGAAGATACCGCTGTTGGCGTGGATTTTATATTGAAACAATTGGGATCTTACCAACTCAAGATGCTTGATTGAGATTGCATGGCATCCACCTTTTGCCCAATATTTTCTAAGTCACCTCTCAACCCTTTGGAGTGCTCATCGCAACCATTAAACTTCCTCATCATATTCTGCAAGATATGCTCAACTCGCGCCATACCACCTCCACCATCCCTAGAAGCAACTTCTCAATTTTGAGGTGAACATAGGGCTTAGTTCAATCGTTTTAATTACCATGGTTACCCTAGTTGAAGTTGTTGTCGCGATTATAGTTGCCATCTTTAACATAGTGACCCTCTCGGTTGTAATTCCCATAGTTCCGACCTTGATTTCTTTGACCTTGGCGCCAATTTTCCTAATTGGAACCTTGGGCGTTTGGCAGGAACCCCCCCCCCCCCCCCTTCGTCTTCTCATTCACTACATAAGAATCTTTTCTTCATAGTAGTAGTACTCATCAACCGGTGGTGGTGGTTTAGAAAAATAGTTCGCCACATTTACCATTTCTGCACCCCAGTGACATATTTTAACAAAAACTCAAGCTTAGTTCTCATTTGATCCATCTCTTTAGGAATCTCATTTGCAGCTGGGTTAAGTGAAGCTTGCACTGCAAAAGTATTTATCCTAGTATCCGACTTCCTAGTTCTCCAAGCTTTATTATTTTAGGATTTTTTCTCTACCTTCTCAGTGATCGATGCATAAGTACACTCGCTCCCCCTAAGACCACTACAATTTGTCATCAGACCCCTGCTTTCTTATTGTCATCTTTCCCGATATAACAGAAGTTACTCTTTCAGTGAATCATCATCATGGCGGTAGTTATGGACACTTCTCAAGAATGAGGTGAACCTATACCCAAGACTGCTTACTGACTCCCCTTGGAAATGTCACGATGATTTGTTCAACACCTATCTTTGTGGTTTAAGCTTTTATAGAAACCGGGTAATAGCCTTGCTATGAACAACCTCCATCAATTGCTACCAAGTTATAGATTGAATTGTAGGGTAACATCAGAAACAAAAGTGGTGCCATCCCCATCAGTGAGTGTGAACAAACCCTTAATATAATCCAATTAACACTCCTGTTCTAGTCTGGCCTCCTTACACAACATTTTACCCACAGATATTATTTTGGCAATGTGATCAGTGTATCCTCAGATGGTATCCCCTGAAAATAAACCTCTAGCATAGCATCTGCATCAAGCTAATAGTTCCACAAATGTATGTGACAATGTGGAGAGGCTTTAGGACGAGTGGCCCCTCAGAATCAGCAGTGATTTAACATTTCTCCACCTATAGTACCTGAGGGAGTGGGACAGGAGGTTTTGCCCTCACTCAATTACCTTCAACCATGGTTATCAATACAACTCGATTATGAGAATCAACGCGCGGGGGAAATGAATGGTTGATCTCAGCTCGTATACAAGGATTTGTTGATATTCAATATCTTCAAACTGTGCGGTATAGTTCTGGATCAAGTGGAAGTATTGGTTCTCCTCGACTTCGTATACTTGTCATACACTAAAGTTAGACCTACGAGAGAAAAAACAAAAAGAAAAGAAAAAATAAAATCAGGAAATTAATGACTAAAATTTGGTAATTTGTTTAAAATTAATCTAAAGCAAATTTTCCTCGGCAGTGGCGCAAAAATTTGATACGCTCAAAATATACTTCCCCAAATAGTACAGAGTGGTCGTATCAGTAGAGAACCCCAATGTTAAGGTTTTGGAGGATCGATCCCAGGGGAAAATGATATATACTTAACTTTAATCTACTATTACTTCTATTTAAGTCAGTCTTTTCAAATAACATTAAAGGGGGATTTTTGTGTAACAAATAATTAATTAATTCTAAAATAAACAATAGACTAATTCAGAATATTTTCTGTTTATCAATGATGAGAGCAAACTAGTGTATGACTGTTCCCCATGAGTTTTCGTAACGTATAACCTGCCCTATAACAGACTCTGTCCTATTTAATCTTGCTGCAGATGGTAATTTTTATGTATCCTTATTCTGGGTCCGGCAACTAGTGAATTTCACTCCGTCTCCGCACCTTGGTCCGGCTATGTCTGGGTACTTCTAACGTTTCTTTTACCTCATATTAAACCTCATACTCGAGGTACTTGGTCTTTGTATTAGCGTAACTTCGCATTAATCGACATTTGCCATTAGATAGTATATACTAAATCTAACGTTGAATAATTCTTTTCTATTATCTACCGTCCTTTGTTCGGTAAGTAGCAACAAGTCGAGTTCTAACACGGTAATCTCTTAAAAAGACTCTAAATGAAAAGAATTATATACTGCAAGACACTATTCGAGAAGTGCCTTATTATATTGCATACTTTTGTATAGCGCATGTTTACCACAAACCTAGTTTGTTAAGCTTGCTACTCCCTTTCACAAAAATACAATCAAAATTTACTAAAATGAATTTATTTGTGGTATTTTGATTAATCATGAATACAAATAAATAATATATTGGAATTCCAACTAAAAACTCTAATCACATTCATTATTGTTTTATTCTGTATTCGTGCATTATAATAAAATCTAATTTAGCTATTGTTTCTTAAACTTTTTTAGATTACACAAAACAAAAAACAATTTACTAACTTGTGATTGTGTTGTTTGCTCTAATGATTTGTTAAGCTTAACAACTCGGTTTTGTGGGCACCATGAGCGTTTAAATACACGATGATAGTAATTAAGCAATTCTCCAGTCGGTTATTACATGTATTGATATTCTTTCACTTAGAAGTTTTTTTAACGTGGGCAACGTTAAACTTGCGGTGTAATCACTTCGCCGGACCAAGGAGGTAGTTAATAAGAAAGATTATCAAATGTAATTTCTTATCTACTATCTAATAGCTAATTTCATTGGTGCAGAAGTATACTTAGCATACATGGATATGATGTAACAGGGGGGTAAAAGTAGGTTTAGTAAATTATACACACTAGCCGGACCAAGGTAACTGGGTGAAATTTTCTAGATGCTCGCATGATTTAGACATACATAACTTATCACTTCATGCAGAACACTAGAGAAAAATTGCTATTACTAGGATTACCGTCCTTATGAGCTATTGAGAACCACGTTCCTATTTATTTTTATTTTTGGATATAATAAATGACTTAGTATAAACGTTATTTTTCATTTCTTTTTATTTTTATTTCAATTAAAAATCCCCCATTTTATAATGACGACTATCAAGTTAAATTTGCTATTGATCCTATTTTAGGAGGCATCCATATTCTCCTGTAGTCAACCCCGACTAATAGTGGGTAAATATATTGCATATTCCTGTTTATAATTTATTTTCAAAAAGTATATATGAATGTTATCATATTCAAGAGGTTGTACGAGGGGTCCCTTCATGAGTTACCTAGGTGATTCTTAGGATAACGTTTGATCGAGGGTTTAAGTTGAGAATTATGAAGCATTACCTTTTATGTTGATTATGATTTATATGACGTCTTGTACAGTTTATTCATAAGGTTTGACTTATGGCTGGCAGCGGTACCGGTACTTATCGGATTCCGGTCCGGTCCGTCCCAGTCCGGTTCGGTACCAGTTAGTATTGTTAAGGACCGGTAATTTCTGGTTTCGGGACAGGTACCGGGATAGACCAATTGTGGTGGGAGTACAAAATACCGCGAAGGAGAGAAGAAATTCGCGGTCCGGTGGGTGGCTGGTTTCGGTTACGATTTTAAGAAAACCATATATATCCGTTAATGCCGTTGGGTAACGCTAGTGGGCCCCCATGCTATTTGAGTTGAATTTTCACAGCCAATTGACCCTACCCCACCCTAACTTTTTTTAATAACCCTAAAGTTATTAAAAATTACACTTAACGCCTTTTTTACTTAATAAATACCCCTAAATTTCATTTCATTCTTTTTATCCCAAAATATCTCTTCAGTTTCTAACTCTCTTCAACTCTCTTCTCTCTATCTATAATTCTATAATATATAATATCTTAAATTCCGGTGTTTCTTTACTTAGTCTTTGGAAATTAGATTTGAAGCTTCAAAAATTCAATTTTTCAACTTTCCAACTTCGTCTTCGTGCGTCATAAACGTCTATACTTTTAAAGTCGACGTTCGCTACATTCGGTCTACCTTTTATTTTAACGCTTCATTTATATTTACATAATTATTTTATTTATTTTGTGTTTAATTTTTTGCATATTGCATTACATTTTTTCGTATTTATTTATCTCAGTCACGTTAATTTTTAATATGGATTTCGGCAAAAATCTTTTTTCAAACGGAAAGGTAATAAACTGCATTAGAGCTGTAAAAAAATTTTATTTTTTTTTTCTATTTATTTTTGGTGCGAGCTTTAATTGAGGTTTTACTTGATTGTTGGTTTTTATTTATTAAATCTTTTCTTTCTTCTCTTTAATCTATTATCCTTCTTGACTTACTATTTGTCCTACTCTTTTTTTTTTCCCCTTTCTTTTCCCTTTTTTCTCTTTTGTCAACCCCTCCCTTTCCCTCCTCCGCTCCATGCCCCCCTCGGTCCTCTCTTCCTCCTCCCCCCCCTCCCCCTCTCCTCTCCATTACGCCCTCACTCCGGCTGCTCTCCCCCTGTGCCCGCCCCACCCATCGGAATCGCGACTCTGGCACCCACACTTAACCTCCTATGTGAGAGAAACCACCAATCTAAACCCTACCAGTTCATATAATATCAACAGAAAGTAATGCGGAATGACCTTAACTTATTAATCAAAACCCATTCAATACTTCTAAATTCAACATCTATGATTATTCCCCCAAAATCTGGAAGTCATCACCCACAAGAACATCTATGATCAAATTACTAAACTAAGATTATTCGAAAAACTAAGAATAACAAAGCATCCCGATCCGGGAACTTCAAGGCATCAATACATGAGGAAAAGCATCCAGTCGCAAGCTAGAAGCATTAGCTCACCCTGATTCCGGAGTAATGATAAGACGTGCTATAGTTTACTCGTTGAGTCTATGAGATGGCACGTTTGCTGCACTCCACAAATAAACAAGAGAAAACATAAAGTAGGCGGGTCATTACAACCCACAAGTACTGAGTAGTCATCCAATCGGCCAACTCAAAATCGAAAGCATATATCTCAGATACACATCATAAAATTCACTACTTAATTCTTAACAAGTGATAGCACAAGTTATATAACTCCTTTATACATATCACCGATCATAATCTATGAGGACTCAGCTCCACACCATACCTCTTTTGGGAAACATGTTCTTTAGGATTGAGTATATTAGCATTTTCAAATCATTATCTTATATTTCTCTTGTGTCAGTACGTGACACTTCCCGATCCCTCGTTAGTCTTTATTCCTCTTGTGTCGGTACGTGCCTCCGATCCCCTACTACTATGTTTGTCCGAACGTGACACTCCATATTCAAGCTTGTTTCATCATCATCCACAATCATTCTCGAAATACTCGTGCATACACACAGATTACGCATATAGAAACTTTATCTACTACCCAACACATAGCATTCGCTGTTCAGAGTTTCACAGTCGCATAAAAACCATAACCTACCTCATCAAGATTCGTGATCAGCATCAATTCCTCAAATTTCTTTTTGTATCTATCTTCGTATCGTTTCTCTCTCTTTTTGTCTCTCTTTTTCTTTCTGTTTTTCTTATTTCAATTTCAAAGCCCTCTTTCTTTACCCATAATCATCATTCTAATTAAGTATAAAAGATGGCACTAATAACCCACTAATTAACTTAAGTTCCCTCTTTTAACCCCCAGTAAGTGACTTATTACATTAACCCCCCCTTAATTTAAAGCAGGAAAATAGTCAAAACGCCCCTTAAATAAATTAACAGAAATAAATCCGCCCCAAAACGCCTGGGATTGCGCAACTGGACGGCCCGTCGTGGCCTGCGTGGTCCGTCCTGCATTTGCTGCAAGTTTCAAGAGACAAGTTGTCCCACCAAATGGTCTGTGACGGTCCCGTTCACGCCCTGTGCACACTGTTCGTCCTGCCATTCCGTCCCGAAGTTCAGAAGTCGATTTTCATTAACCCAATTTCAGAATTTTCTAAGTGTTTTTTAAATGACGCCCCCCCCCCCCCCCGACATCGACGTCGCGTCGTGCCCATGACTGTCCTCGTGGGGTCCGTTGTCTCACCCTTTTGTTTTCCAAAATAAAAATCTGCTGCTCAACAATCGACTAAACAGGTTTAGTTACAATACACATGTGAGATCACGGTTTTTAAATATTGATAGTAAATTTCAGGATTAGATCTTATCATGACCATTTACAACGGTCCGCGTTGGTAATGTTTTGATGAGGATTTTCTAGTGATAATGATATGAGGATGATATTGAGAATTAAGACGGATACTACTTGATGATGATGAAACTGAGCCCACATATAACTGTCTTACTAATATCCCAGTCCCTGCTCCTTTCGTTGTCCTTCACCCCCGTTCCCCCAGTACCTCCTAGGGCCTAAGGTAGAAACGTGTTCAAAATCCGTTGTTTGGCAATTTATGACCAAACTATATAAACACACAATCGATTTGTAATAAATGTAACATATTTAATATCATAACTGTTGGCAAATCTGGCCGACCGGGATTTTGAGTAGCATCCTTTAGTCTTGATGTAAAAAAGAATTTGTTTGCATGTTAAAGCGGTAGCGGAAGCTAAAAAAAAAAGGTACCCCCTTCCTGAACTGTAGGAGTAAGCAGCTCTAAAATGGTAGAAACACAATTAATCTTCTAGTGTTATTGCTCTAGTTTTCCACTTCATATAGTAAGAAATATCTGGAAGAACTACTCGGCTAAATGATATGTTAGGGTTGCCATTTAGTTTGCTGAAATCCCATTTTTATACCTTATATTAAATTGGTATATAATCCAAATTTAAAGTTTTGCTAGAATACATAAAAAAAGGTTGTATTTGATTATCTGCACACATTTTCAATCATCTTCATTGTTTATTTTATATAATACTTTTTTTTTTGTAAATAGCTATTACTTTCTGATATGGGTCGTAGTGTAAATGGTAACGATTACTGACTGTTACTGCTCTGCATTGGATTGATGAAAATTCGATATGCAAAAAGAATGTTAGTTTATAAGTGTCAAATGCAAAAAACCGGTAATTATATGGCTCGAGCTATTTTGATATTTTACAAGTTTATGAATATGTATCAATAGTATTATAAGAACCGTAGATAATTCTTCAAGTATAAGCTACTGTTGAATATTTAAAAAAACTACACTTTGTCCTTTCTATGGTGATAATTCATATTAGTGTAGTGCACATCTATTAATTTGATGGTTTAAGGGTGGCATCTGTATATAACGAATGTACACAAAGTTGAAACTGCATGTCATATTTATATTTGAATGTCAAGTTTAAAGTCTAGTCCCGAAAGTTTTCAAACTCGTTGTTTTGAAAAAATAATCTTCCACCTAAAAAATTCAAAAACAGTGCCTCTAGATGAACTACTTTTATAATCAACACTGCTTGTAGGTCGCTTATAATATCGATACCTACAAATGGTTTGGATGCTCAAATTTTTATATGACATATAGACCAATGATATGATTAGGCGTGATATAACTGAACTTATAGATTTCCTAAAGTTTTTTACTTAACTACAAAGGAACTTTGTACTTTATACATAAGACTCATTTTACTGTTTTGCCTGATATTTTGGTATGATTTCTCTAAATTATATAAATGTTAAAATAACTCAAATTTCCACAACAATTGCAAAAAATGAGTATAAAATTTAAAAATATTATATTCCTGTTTCCTCAGATTTATTTAACACTGCTGTTGTTAAACCCAAAGTATAAGAGATTTGTGGTTTCATCAAGAATGGTTGAAAAAATATATTTTAACTTAGATATTAATGATGTATTAGAAGAAATTCCTAGTTGTCAACAAGTTAAGATAATCCCCAGCCTAAAAATGTGAAGCTAGAAAATTGTATGATTTTATATATGTTTAATAATTAATTTATCAAGTGCAAATGAACCTGAATGCTCTAGGGTTAGATGATGAAATAATATTGTGATTATTTAGAAGGATTATCTTGAACATTTCTCGAAGAGAATAAAAATGATTTTGATGACTATATTAATCCAAAATACAGAACCTACTGAAGATATTCAATAAATGGTGGAGAGATCGCGACCAAAGGATTTCCAAAACAGTGATGATAGGTTCGAGATAATATTAGCAATGCAAGCGTTGTCGGGTATCTACGGAAGGCGATCTTTTAGTGGGCAGCAAGGTTTCAACTATGGGAGAACATAGGCATTCACTACATCCGACCATCTTTGGAGATATCGGTATTAATTTCGACTTGGATTATTGTCGAAGAAGAAATTTGGGGGGGTCGTGAACGCACTACCGAAACCCCGCAAATTTCAAGATGACGTTGATGAAGTACATGCAGGCATTAAAGTGACGACGGGATGAAGCAATGGGAAGATCCTTTCTATTCAACCTATTTCCGAACATGCTCTAGAGAATTTTGAATGATTTACTAAGAGATTTATATTGGTTGCAACCAACTATTCGTAAAAGTAAATATAAAATTCGAGATTTAAATTCAAACTAAATTTTTTGTAAATGTAATTTTAATTTCAAATAAATATTAATAAAATATATCTATTCGCTTTAATAACTTGTTTTTTAATATTGTTGTTTTAAATTTATTTTTACTATAGTAAATTTTTAGTTTTATAACTTCAATTTAAATTCTAACCTTTCAAACTTTAAGATTTGAAATTTAAATTTTATATTTAAAAACTTTGAATTTAAATTTTCCAAACTTTCAAGTTTTGAATTTAAAATTTTCAAACTTTAAAACGTTTGATTTTAAAAATTTAAAAGTTGAAATTTAACATGTTTTGAAACTTTAAAATGTTGAAATGTAAATGAAAACTTTAGAGTTTGAATTAAAATTTTCAAAATTTAAGAGTTTGAATTTAAATTTTATAACTTTAAGTTTGAAATTTTTAATTTTTTTTAAGCTTTTATTAAAGTTATGAGTTTGAAATTATAATTTTTAAAATTAATTGCTTAATTATTATAATAAAATTATGTTCAGTAAACACTTAACATTTTTTTTAATTACTCTCTGACTGTTCTGTCCCGTCACTGGCCCGGTCGGTCCGGTATACTACCGGTGTTCTCTTCCGGTCGGGACGGAACGGTACTATTTTTACCGGTTTCCTTGACCGCTCCAGTACCGGTTCCAGAACGTTAAGGGTCCGCACAGTAACGGTCTAGTTCTCCCGGTTCCGGACCGCTGCCAGCCTTAGTTTGAGTAAAATAGCATGAAAAGTATGTTTCAACTAAATTGTCCTATTTAAAGCATGTTTTTGCATATTGCTATACTTAATGCATTACTTGTACTAACTCCATATTCTTCTCTATTCCTAAACATATTGGTTGAAGGAAGTGAAGGTTTCTTAGAGGTAAAACTTGGGAAGTAGATTGTTCTCTCAAGTCTCTTGGTACGTGCTCATATGTTCGAGGATGAGTATGTTATGTTTAGTTTTCTTTCTATTAAAGTCTTTTTTTTAGACTATGAGTTTATTTTCTATATGACGTCGTGACCTTTTGATAATAAGATGTGTCTAAGATGGCTTGTGACAATGAGATTTAGTTTCTTAAATTTTATGAAAGAGCTTGATATTGACTATTATTGTGTATAGTTTTAATTCCGCACTAATTTTCTCATATATGTGATGAATGAATTCTAAGAGGCTTGTACAGGACCTCCAAGAGGTCAAGTACGCTGCATCACGACTTGGGGGTGCTCTCGAGTCGTGAAAATTTGATACTAGTTGGTGAGTAACTTGATTTAATGGAATGTTATCTGAGGTTCTAAGACACTACATGAATAAAATTGAAAGGAAATAGAGTCATAAATGCAAAGGAATTAGTGTAATGTAGCTTCGTCCTTGGAGAGAGTCAACTGAAAACAAAGATATTTATGTTGATTGCAAGAAAAAAAGTCATACCTTGAGCGGTTTCATCTATTTTTCTTTACTTATGAGAACATTGTCACATGTTCATCATATAGGCTAAAACCTATTGGATAAAATTTGAGAAATGACTGTATAGACGTTCAACTCAAGTGTGATGATATTGTTTTGTGCCATTTTGAGTTTGGTAATTAGTACAGTTGATTTTTTAGCAAAAGATATGATAGAGGAAATGCAGATGCAAGCTATGATAAGCTAAGATATGTGAATTCATAAGAATCTTCAAGGTATGAGCTAATATTGATAGATAAAGATATCGGGTTAGATAGTTGGATTCAAAATTTTTGTTTTTCATGGTGAGTTTAAGTTTGTCGTAGTGTGTTTTGTCTAGGTACGGATTGATATTGTAACGAATGATCGTTCACATTGAGCGTGAAGAATTTGAAAGGACTTAAAAATAATTTGAGTAGTACATTTGGTTACTTTGATTAGCATACCTAAATGGGGTTTCAAGTAATGTTTTTGTTTAGATGATAAGGTAGAATATCATGGATTTATGGTCAAAGGATAATATTAGTAACCAAGTAAGCGGAAAAAAATATGTCTAGTGTATTGACGAGTTGAAGATGTATAAAATTTGTGTTATGAAGAAACTTAACAAAGTGAAAGAATAAGACCTTTTGTATAAACCTTGGTTTGTAATTGAAAGATTCATTAATTTTTGCCTATGATTTTATATTTGACTCTTAGATATAAACTAGTTCGGTACAGACTTACTAGGAATTTATCATCAATTTTTTTAACGATTGAGTTTTTTTATGTAACAAGAAATAATTTGTGGGAGATTGATGTGGTTATGTCGACCTAGATTGTTTCAATTATTATAGTTAAATTATTGATGTTAAACAATGTGCACGTATAGTCTTACATGATTAATGAAGATTTCGAGGGGATTGAAATTACTTTTTTGATAGGACTATAAATTTTTATGATGTGTTACGTAGGCATTTGATGGTGAGTAGAGGTTATGAGCTTATACTATACATAATTATTGGAGTGACCAAGTATGTCTTTGAGTTTTAACATAAGGTACAAGATGGTATGGATGGTAGTTGAAAGTCGTATGTGAAAGTTCGTGTGAAGTTGATATTGGGTGTGATTCAATTGTTTTACCTCAGTGGAAAAGTATTCTTAGAATTTAAATTAGTGTTATCTCTCTTGGGTGTGAATCATATTTGTCATGTAATGCTTAAATGGAAAGACAGAGCATCAGATTTTTGAAATTTTTAAAGACTACAATGTGTTTGCTAAGAAGACTTTGATACTAGTGGCAGTTAGAGAGTAAGGTAAATAGATTTTGTACTTGTGTTTCTTTTTTGTATCAAGAGTGTTAGCTTCAATGGGGTAATGTTATAAGTATGTGGGGTCTCACAAATCGAGTATAGGTACGATCTTAATGAGAACCAGACCGGTGAATGTGGGTAGCTAAAAATCAAAGAGAAGGAGTCAACTAAATGGAAATGTTCATATGGTCGTTATGGAGGGAGTATTGTGTTATTTGATTTTTGTTCCGTACATCTTTATTTCTATACCTATGGGTGATTTTCTAGTGATGGATCTGGTGTACTGATCTTGTGATTGTTCTTTTGATAGGGTAGGATCCTTCTACAGACTTGGTCTATTAATTTATTATACATTTGGTATTATTTGGGATACTTGAAATATATCAGTAGTTCTACACGCATAACCTTGCTTGTTAGAATCTATATAAGAGCTAAAAAGAGTTAGAATTGTCTAAGAGTGTTGTTAGAGTGTCTGCACTTTGAAGGGCATCACTTTTTGGGTGATTACTTAATCATTTTCTTTTTGGGTTAGATAAGTTTGATCATCTCTTGATGATTACCCGATGTCTAAAGATTATATTTTTATAACTTAAGTTCTTGGAAAGATTGTGTTATGAGAAAGGAGTCTTGAGAAGATCTATGATTGTTAGTGCATTATGAGTATCTAGTGGTTGTCTCAACCCTCTTCTAGTTATAGTCAGTATTGATTCAAAAGGCTTTCTTGGTTATGTAAGAAAATATTCATCATGATGGTTGTATTAAGGTCCAATGGATTTCAGTTTAGATTGGGTTCATGAATTAGTTTTTCGCTTGATAATCATTCTTGATTTATAGATCTTCCAAATTTTAATTTAAAATTTCAACTCTTAGTAATTAATCCTGATGGAATTGTCTTAAAAAGGAGCTCACTTATAGATATAAACACTGACAGTAGGTCATAACTAAAGCTTTTAGTAACGTTGATTATTCTTCCTTCTTATTTCTTATGTTCGAGGACGAACATGGTTTTTAGTGGTGGATAATGTAATGACTCAGAAATTTGTTTTGGAAATTAATTATCATTTTACCCCTCACAATAGTGGCCTCAATCAATTTTGATCAGTCTGTGAAGCTGGTTTGTTTTATAAACATATTTTCATTGTAGTGAATGTCTATCATATGGAGTCCTTTTAGGATATGGTTAGGAATCCTACTTTGAGACCAAGTAAGGTTACACCGGGATTTTTCTTCATTGTAAATAATATCCATGAATCTTTAATATACTTCAAGATGATTAAGAAGTCTTTTCTCTTCTCCCTTATTTATTCATCTTCTAAATTTATATAGTTCCATTATACATTATTAGCATGATTATTTTATTCTTAAACAATTATGATAGAAGACGGGAAAAGTAAAAAAGAAAGATGTTGCAGCATAGTTTTGCAATAAGGTTCTCATATATGTGAGGTATGATTAATCTTTACGTTATAGTTGTTTATGGTCACATATCTTGAGTTATAATCTGGGTAAGTATTTAAAAATACTAGTCGACTTTTTTATACGTTTAATTTAACCGCTTGGAAGGAGAATTCATTAATTTTTTTTTCTAAAATTAATAACCCCAATTTAGTGACAGGTATGTTTTTTCAACCTTTATATGAGGTTATGTGATCTATTAAGCTATATCTGTTACACTACTTGTTGATTATAAAAATCAACAATCTCTCAATATTGTGTGTAATTATAATTTAACGATTAATTAATGATCCATCAAAAGTGATCAAATTTTAATTATTTTAAAGGCTTCAGGTTGTGTCTCATTGTAGGTAAGGCGATAGATTTAAGTTCTATCGCACCAAAAGAATAATACGATAGATTTACGTTCAAATGCACCAAGAGGGTATGGCATTGTGTTAAAGTCCTAGTGCACCATGATAAGAAGATATTAGGTTGAAGTTCCATTGATTTATGGCTAGGACATTGAATTTGAGCATTAATGCACCATATAGATTATATAATAATGATTAAAGAAAAAAGTAATATCTTTATTATGAGAAGTCATGAAATTTACAGAATTTTATTCATTAGATAAAGTACATGTGGTAGTAGTGCATAATATGTATAAAATAAGACAAGTGAGTGAATAATGCACATATATATGGAATGAGGTACTAAAGCTATCATAATTTGATATACTCACATGTTTTTGTTGCATTCATGAAGAATGAGAACTTTTGATCAATGCTAAAAATATGGATCCATTCTCTAGATGGAATAAAGTGTTAGCCACCATGCTAGGCGTGGAAAAGATTGCAACTTTAAGTTAATAATATGGTATCAGGAAAAATGGTCTCGTAGAGAAGACATGTATTATATAAAAAGTTTCATATTTTATCTTCAGACTTGTATTGAACAAGAATTACTGCAATTGAGGCACATCTAATAGTAAATAAGAAGTTTACTAATTTCAATACATTCTTAATTTGGCATGATTGTGTGGGACATCATTAGTCTATAATGTTTAGACGGATTATGGAAAATAAAAATGAACATCCATTTAAGAGCCTAAAAATTCTTTTAAATGGTGAATTTTCATGTACTGCTCGTTAGCAAGGCAAGTTAATTGTGTAACCATCATAACCGAAAGTTGAGATTGAATCTCATGCATTCTAGGAACGAGTACAGATATTGGTAGACTTATTCATCCACCTAGTGGATTGTTTAGAAACTTAATGTTCCTATTAGATGCTTCTTTGAGATAGTCTCATGTGTGTTTATTGTTATCTCACAACTTGATATTTACAAATATGTCACGACCCAGATTCTGAAATCCGAATCTCAACCGATGTGGTTGACCTCTCAGAGCTCGCAAACAATCCTCAACTTGCATTCATCACATTCATATGGTTAATTTTAGAAGAAAATTTAAACTTTTAAACGAATGAAGGGTAAGCCTAGACTTCATATAGTTATTTCATGAGATTCATCATAGCTCAGCTCAACATAAATGTAACAACCATCTATCATTACGAATAATTTGAAGAAACAGAATAAGAATATATAATAAAAGTTTGTCAAACAGACCTTATTACAAAAACTTTGAAATGACAGTAAGAAAGAACACTAGGACACATCTACTAGCCTTTTTCTAAAAATAAGTCTAGACTTAAACGTAGCATCCTAGAAATCAAGAGGACCTACAAATGGTCCTGGAGAAAACGCTGATGTCCAACCATAGCAAGAGTCATCAATTTTAATCCGTTAACTTGCATCTATCAAATGTAAATAGTAGGGGTAGTAACAAGACATTGTCAAGTATGGGTGATGCACACATACAACACAAGGCTATGCAAATGATCAAATAAATCTTCTTCCTAAACAACATTCTAATTTTTGAAAAGCCTATCCCTAGACTTTCTAAAGCTTTAGTTGTGAATTGAGATATTAATATGATTTTTCTTAAAAATTCATTTCAAATACCCCACTCATTTTCTATATGATTACACACATATTAGTATCAATCAACATAGATTTTGAACAACCGAGCGAAGATTTTAGATTTTTTATCCTCTTAGTCCGGACGAGCATCCTCTTTTGTAACACTTAGATTATTTTTTCAGTCTTTTTTTCTTATTCTGTTGCGTAGTTCAATTAATTCTTTTGGTCCTATTTTTTACTACAAGTGGGCAATAATTTATTGTAGTCCCAATACCCCCAATGAATCGTGTAAGTAATCCAGGATAAGGAAGATTTCCCTACCTTATAGTGATTCATTCTTCACACTGTATATTCATTACCTTCATAAGCAATTCTCTTTAATCATGTCATTGATTTCATTTACTTTCATGAATTAAATATATTATATGTTTCATATCAGAGATTCTTGGAATCATGGATCTAGCATTAAGTAAGACAGTCTGAAGTGAGGGCCCACATATGGGGACCTCAACCCGAGGGCCTTTCTTTAGAAAACACGAGTCCTGCTTCATTCATTCCATTCTACTTCACATTATTCCTGTTTCATTCATTGGTAGGCTGGATGTAAACAACAGCCATCTATACCTAGGATTAAAGTCTTAAGACTCTCATCAGGATCATGAAGTGCATGACTAAGAATGACATAATGTCATTACTAATCTGATTTCATTTCAACTCCTATTGTCCTTGCACAAGAGAGAGAGGCCAAACAAAGAATGGAAAGACAAAAAAGAAGAGAAGCAAAGATAAAGGGCTCCCCATTCTTTCCTCTACATTCCATTTCATTATATCATTCATACTTAATGCTGGCTTCATTCTGTCTTTGGGAACCTTGACCGTTACTACATAGATCATGTGAGCATCAGAATTCAAGTGTCTTTTTCCTTCCCCCCACCCGATCAGAGGTGAATCACCGGCAAAGTGACCCAAACATGCTAGTGTAAAATTGGGAGTCCGAACCCTGCAGATCGCTAATTGCAGTATAGGTGTAATATACTAAGTAGATCTAAGGAACCCGTCCCGGCAATGCCAGACAATCTCATCTGGCGGTGTAGAACGGTTACGTGAACCTCTGCCCCCTTCCCGAAACAAGGCATAAAAACGCTCATAGTCTAGCCCTATCGGTGCCCGTATAAATTTCCTTACATTCAACTCATACATAATGGAAGTTGTCTTCTAGATGAAGGCATCATTGCTCATTCTATATTTCTTATATCATCATTAGTATTAAGTGTTAATTGTCCCTACACTTACATATAGAGTAATGATTGAGACTTGTCTTTGATGTTCAACACTCTCTTATGTGAGTCCTTTTAGTGACTTTACATAGCTTTTTGGTTGAGACTTGTCCTTACCATTAATCTTTAGCCTCTTATCATGTTGTCACCATTTTCATTTATCATCATCGATTAACAATAAACTCACCTCATTTTCGTGAATGTTCATTTCCTATTTATCTTCTATGGTTGACTCAGCAATATGGATGTTTGCTTCTACATTGATATTTACTTACTCTCTTGATGAATTGGTCCATCCTTACTTTACATTGATGAAATATTGATTTTCTTACATTCATCATTTGGTATTAATGAAAACTGGCGTAACACATTCTACACTTCATACGTGGTATCCTACTTAACATAGTAGCTTAGGTGTAAGTGAGACTTGTCTCACTGTCCTTTAACCATCCCATTCTTTCACCTTCTTACTTTAGACCCCTTTAATTATGTTTAACTCACTTACTTACTTACTTTAGTGAAGTAGATTTATAATGTATTTTTATGTGGATAAGGAGAAACTTCATTCAATGAGTTTTCATGAGTTCATATGTCATTCTTTTAGAGCTGTTGGGAGTTGCCCCAATGAGTGGCTGCCCTTTGATTAATGGTGTCTTGAATTAGTCTCGAATTTTTTTATATTATCAATTTTCTCTAACTACACAAGATTTCGGATATGATTAGTATTGGCATAAACCTTTGGGTATAGATTACATAACCATCTTTGTTGGCATAGGCAAATTTTACATATGTTCATATTTTAATTTAATATGTATGAACCATTATCCAATCTTTTAATTATTTAACATAATATTATAGACATTTATATGCATCACTTTTTGACAATCTATTTTTAGCCATTTTATTGGAATAAGACAAATATTTACTCAAATTATGATTTCAAGAAAATCTTTTTAGCTAACCTTCTAAACGTAACTTTAAGCATAACGTTTTTTTTTAAGCATCTTGGACCAGCAACATATTGCATTTTTATGAAGATATCATCCTTTATAATATCATATTAAACAGTAAGTATGCACAACAGACCGTAACATCTTCATACATAACATTTTTCGGAGACATATCTGAACATAGTAATTTCTTTTAATTCCTATAAGATACTTATCTTCAAACGAGTTCCAATTAATGGTTCCTTCACTCATTATTTAATCAAAAACCATACCCCAAAATTATATCATCCAGCAACCAAATACAGCAACATGATTTCCAAACCTATTCAACCATTGATATTGTTAACAAGGATACTAGGAAGGAATCGACAAGAACCACGGGAAATTACCCTAGTTATAAAGATCTGTGAATCATTCAAAAGAAAGTTCCCTTGGAGAACGAAGTACAGGAGAAAAACTCATACCTTATGTAGAAGTTAATATACGAATACCACCTTGAACGAAACCTTGAAGAAACCTTGAAATTGCCCTAGAGAAATCGATAAACTTTCTGTCTTTCTCATGTGTTTGTTGCTTACTGTTTTTCCATCCTTTTGTTTTATGAGTTTTGACGTGAATTTTTAGTTTAAGAATTGATCGTGACTCATTCTATTCACTTAGGGTTTAAAATAGTTAATAAAATAAATTATTTAACTAATTACTAAAATCCTTCCTAGATTGAACTAGAACTAGGAAAACACATACTACTTGGTCAAATATTAATTTATTTTTTTTTTTTCCTAAGAATTTCGTTTTTTCCCCCCTTTAAATTAATTAATTAATGGCTAATTTAATTAATTTAAGCTACCTAGATAACTATTAAGTGCCCCTTAATCCTTGGAACAAAAAATTAAAATCCTTTTGGACCATCCTATGTTGAGTACTAGGATGGTTCCTTGAGTTGTACTAGATTGTGTAAGAATTTTCAGTTTTAAAACCCCTTTAATTTAATGAATTATTGGTTAAGTTAATTTATTAAGTTACCTAGTGTAATGTAATGCCCCGACTAACCCTGCTGATATGATCATGAGCATACTAAAGACAATAAACTAATGCGGAATCTAAATCATAACTTATAATGAAAAAATGGGGAATACTCATATTCTATAACTGAGATATTTGAAAACAATGATTTTAATACAAAGGAAATATTAACTCAAGATAAGATGAATCTAACTATGTCTGAAATAAGCCTCTAAACTAGACTAGAAATACTAGGACAAGCCCCCATCTAAATCTAGAAAAAATTGAAAATGAATGACTATAGACTGAAATGACACTCATGACTATTGTCCTCGGAGAATAAGGACTCAGCGCTGAATCTGCTGAATTGGAGACGATCTATTCATTATTTGAAAGCTAAGAACCTAAACATACATCATGAGAAGATGTAGCGCACATATGTATCAATACTTAAAAGGTACAAAGCATGTAGGATAGAAATAAGCTGAAATAAAACATAACTGAACAAGCACAAAAACAAGTATAACAATATGAACATGATGTACTAAATTTCTGAGCTAACTGAATGCAATGACCAATTTATAACATGCTGAAACTGAATACTGAGTATACTGATAAATGGTCAATGTAGAGAGTAACTGATCAGTGGGAGATACTAATGACCGATAAAAAACCACATGAGCTAAATGTGGATTCCAATATATACGCCTCATCAAGAAGAACAATATACCTTGCCAAAGGTATAAAGGCATGCTGGCGTTATCACTAAACTGATTTCCCATAGAAGGGATGTACAGCATACTTGGCTAGTTGTTTTGGGACTATTGGGTACGCTAAACCCTAGTCCTACTCGGTATTATGCTACTCCCAATGAATTTTATAAATTAACTCATTATGTCTGAGTTTCTGTAAATACTAGATAGCTCAAAACTGAACATGCAAACTGAGAATGCAACAACTAATCTAGAAATTATGCATTTATGACTGAGGCATAGATATTTGAAGTATCTGAAATATCAGACCTAGCATTTGTAATTCAAGAACTAATAAAATACAAAGCTAGGGTTCTGAAATTCATACAATAATCTTATTAATAACATGATAATCCTATTTGGAACATGTATTTAATAGGTTCATGAAGTTCTATCAAAGTTCGACAAACCCTAGATTTAATCATGACAAGAAAATCAAGAATCTGACTGAAAACTAGGGACCCAATGGGTGAAATGAACCCACTAGTGAAATCCCACATATCTGGTGATGAAATCCACGGAAAAGTACTTAAGTTTTGTGGCTGGAACTGCTGGACCCTTATTTCGTTCTTGAACTAGGGTTCTTGAGCTTTTTTTCATTTCTTGCTTCTAGTTTTCTAACTTTTGATTTAATGATTTTACTTAGATATGTTTTAATTTTGTTTCTAGGCTTAAACTCACTAAAATATGATGATTTAGGGTCAAAAAATCGTAACTTATGATTTAAATGGAGTAGAAAAGTTCTAAAAGTCCCCTAGGAAGGTTGGTGATGGACCTAACGACGGCCAGGACTGATGGTCCGTCGTCTGCCCAACGCCCCGTTGTTGGGTCCGTCATCAGGGCCTGTTCGACAAGCCTTTACTAAAATGAGAATAACTTTTTACTCGGAGATCTAACTTTGGCAAGGTCCATGTCTATGGAAATATAATTCAACTATCTATATGTAGGTAGGTCATGGGACACCTAATTCATTTTCTGCTATGAGTTATGACCATTTGAAGTTGATCCAACTACATTTCCCCTTAATTGTCTGCAAATTTTCCACCTACGGACCGTGCTGGTCATCTGTATCTCTTCCCATAGAGTGGGTGAAGGGTGTATTGATCGACGGTCACGTACTATGGACCGTCGTTTGACCTACGGGACCGTATGTCCGTCCGTTGTCCAAAACTTAACCATTTTTTTGGGGCTGAAATTTTTGGGAGTTTCTGATCCTATCCACGGTTGTTCAGGAATAACCGTGGCTCAGGCTACGGTCTGTCGATGCCACCATTGGTAGCACCTAGAGATTTTTCTAAAAAATTAATTTTTTGTCTCTTTTGTATATAGGGTGTTAGATTATCTCCGTCTTGGGCACATTCGTCCTCGAATGAAGACTAAACTAGATGAAATAGAGGGAGAGAGATGGAACCCCACTACTAAACACTGAGTTTCTGATTGAATTGAGCTCTGAGTACATGCAATTACGCTGATAACGAAAGTAAAACTGAGGGAAGATGATTCTAAAACTGAATCTACGCATGAATGACTGTAAAACTGAAGAGGAACTACTACCTCAAGCATGAGTGGAATCGGAAGGAAAGAGGTAAGGATACTTGACTTTTATGGCTGCTTCTGCTTCCCAAGTAGTTCCGTCTACGGAGTGACTCCTCCACAAAACTTGACTGAAGTGATTTATTTTTTTTCTCAACCTTCTAACCTGGCGGTCAAGAATCTCAACCGGTACATCCTTATAAGAAAGACTATCTTTCACCGCCACACTCTCTAAAGGCACTTTAGAGGCTGGATCACCTACACACTACTTCAAGAGTGAGCTGTGGAAGACTCGATGCGCTGCAGCTAATTCTGCTAGCAACTCTAACTCATATGACACATTGCCAACCATTTTTAATATCTTGTAAGGGCCTCATATTACTAGTCTGAGCTGTGCCAGGGGGGTGTTCTTTCAAATGCATTCTTTCAAAATCTCAAATCACCCCTCACCCATCACCACCTCACCCCTTTCATAGTTAGATTTTTCAGAAAAAACCGCATGAAGGTCAACTTTGGACATAAAGTTCCCTCTCCTTACAATCTAATGCTTGGCATAATATTTTTAAGACGACTTTCGGCTATCTTTAAGTCTATCTCTAATTAGTTACACTTTCTATGTAGAATAAAGGACTGAATCTGGCTCTATCAAACATGCTTCACCTACTTCAAACTAACCAACAGAGATCAACATCTACACCCATATAAAACCTCATAAGGTCCATCTGCATGCTGAAATTGGTAGCTATTTTATTTTAGGCAAACTCGAAAAGTGCAAGGTTACAGCTTACTACCTCCGAAAATCAGATCACAAAGCTATCAACATTCCCTCTAAGCGGTGAATGGTACGCTTACAAATTTCCTGCCCATGAAGGTGCCGTCTGTGGAGAAATATTGTACTAAGCCGTTAACTTTTGTGAAATAAGACCAAGACCTTTCTGAAATATGACTTCCGAAATGAGAGTAAGACTGAGGACCTCTATCTTAGATGATAGACAAAGGAACCCCATGCAACCTCAACAATTTCATTGATGTAAAAGCTTGGCACATAATACCACTACCGTCCGAATTTGTAGTCCTTGAAACAGCTAGAAAGCGGAAGAAGACTTAGTCATCCTAACTCATCACTATTTATCAAATCACCGGGCTTCCCCTCGGCGAGCCTACCGCCCGCTTCCTTGTCTCTTATCCTCTATTTAGGCAATGCTCTCTGCAAGTACGAGTAAACCCTGTGATAATCCATATTTATACACGCCCACTGTCCAAGTAGGAATAATCGATCTCTTGAGTCATACCTCCTAGTTGTGGATGTTGTACCGACTTGCTGAAATTGGGTGGCACTTACTACTCACAAAAATCTCTGCTATATCCCTCTTCAATGTTGCCATTCCAACCCATAACACTTCTCGTTGATTCTCGGTCATCTTATGTCACCTGGATGAATAAATACCTAGATTATGGTCTTTTCTCAAGAATATGCTATCCTCAACTCGCCCACATCAGGAACACGAATGCTAACCCTGGTAGCGAGTACTCTCCTACTTATCCATCTTTCCCCTAACGAGAAAACATCGCAGCTCTCTGGTTATGACTGCAACTCTTAAGTTCAAGCAAGATTGGTCACTATCTGGTTGTTCCTTAAAACCTCCACTAACAAAAGACATTTTGCCCTATTTGTGAACTGTTACCCAATACCACCCCACCAAACCCTACCACCGTACCACCACCGCCGCCCCCCCGAAAAGAGCACCTCCTCTCCCCGTGCCGGACCCGGCCCCCCCCCGAAGGCTTACCCTTTCCCCCCGCTATCTGATATACTCATAAGACAAACTCCCAAGCGACAAAGCCTGTGAATATCCTTTACTACTCCCTTCCTTTCCTTTCCTCAACATGGGGCTACAACTACCCATAGATAATCATAGAGACTTGCACTACATTTTGTCTTACCAGGATGGTAATAAACACTCAATCCATAATCCTTAGGAACTCAAAACCATCTCCTCCTTCTAGCAAAGACATACTGAATTCTAGTTCTCTAATGGTCAGTGAGGCACATCTACGTGAACACATACAATGTAGTGTCCAAATCATGAGGGTTCAAACCCACTGCTGCAAGCTCGAGGTCATGGTGTGATAGTTCTTCTCACGCAACCTTAAGTTTGTATAGAGAGGAATAAGCTATTACCTTACCTCACTAATCAACACAACAACCTATGACAATTGTGGATGCATCACATTGATCAATACCATTTGAAACCCTCTAGTAAGTCAATACAAGAGTTGTAGTCTATCTATTTTCAATTTCTGCGAAGCTTTTCTCACAATCATCCTGAAAGTTGGTACTTTAAGCCATCTTTCTAGTAAAAAACTTAGTTCACTAGTTAGGCCTATGGATGAACATCCTTCCATGCATTCTGTGAGAACCTCTAGACCCTAGAACTTCTGATATCTCTAGTAGAGCGTAAGGTCCCTGGGCTACTGTTTCACTGCTTCTATCTTTTGTGAATCCACTCGGATACCTTTGCTAGATATAATGTGACCAAGAAAAGAAATGGATTACAACCAAAACTCTCATTTGTTTAACATAGAGAATAACTGGCGATCTTTGAGAGTCTGCAGAACAACTCTCAAATGACTTGCATGTTCTTCCTCACTCCTAGAGTAAATGAGCATATCATCAATGAAGACAATAATGAACAAGTCTAAGTACTGTTTAACCACTCTGTTCATCAAATCAATTAAAGCTGAAAGAGAATTGGTTAGTCAAAATGACATAACAACAAATTCATAATGACAATACCGAGTTCTGAAGGCTATTTTTGAAATGTCACTATCTCTAACTCTAAGGCGATGATAACCCAATCTGAGGTCTATCTTTGAGAAATGACTAGCACCCTGAAGTTGGTCATACAAGTCATCAATACTGGGGATGGGATACTTATTCTTCATTGTGACCTTGTTCAAATGTCTATAGTCGATGGACATTGTGAGAGAACCATCTTTCTCCTTTATGAACAATACTGGTACACCCCATGGTTAAATATTAGGTATGATGAAACTCTTATCTAGAAGTTCTTTCAACTACTCTTTCAATTCCATAAGCTCTGCTGGAGCCGTTCTTTAAGGAGGAATAGAAATAGGCTGGGTATCCATTCCAAAGTCAATTTCCCTTTCGGGAGGGACTCCGAGAAGATCTTCTAGAAATTTACAGACTGCTGGAACTAACTCAAGATTTGGGGTTTCAACGCTATAATCCTTAACCCGAACTAGGTGATAGAGATAACCCTTAGATATCATTTTTCTAGCTTAAGAAATAAATCGACCCATAGGCGCTAAGCTACTACACTTCCATTCTAATATTGGTTTGTCTTGAAAATGAAAACGAACAATCCTAGTTTCTAACAATGGGACTAGGTCTTCCTCACATTCATTTCCCCAATCCATGCCTAGAATACATCAAGTCTACCATTTCTAACTCTTACTAGATCTATGGAGATGACTTTTCTAAATATTGTGGATAGTGCATTTCTGTATACCCGTCTAGCTATGACTGGGTCACTGATTGACAGTAGCAGATTGAGAAATGTTCTGAGATAGTTTTCTGGACTGACATGCCTTGACCTGTTGGATTTGAACCACGCCCTTCTAATTTAGACCAAAACTATTTGGGACACTGAAGCCTTACTACCCTCTTTATATATTATATTATAGCCATAACATTATGAATAAAATCCATGTATAAGCCATATTCTGAGTTGGTATGCATCCAACTTAGCCTTCTCTCCTCAGCAATACACATAGCAGGCTTTTCTTTAGATATACCACGCCATTCAAATCATGGAAAGAACCACTCACCACACGTCTTTCGTACCAACGTTGGAAAATTTCCATATGGTCCCTCTTGGGAAAGCCAGAATCTTGAGCCTGGGCCTTAGACCACTGGACTCCTAATTCTTGGTGTAGTCTTCTATGCGTTCACACAAATAAGAGTTAGATACATATAATGACACGAAGTGTCAAAGCTCTGTAGAGCACCTAAAGAGAAGAGAAGGGGAGAATTTCCTATAATCGCGTAGTCACGACTGAAAGTCTTGATGTGGAACGCTTCACAACCATAATTCTGAAAAATATATAACGTATTTGTGTAGAGATTTAGGATTAGGTAATTAAACCATGCTCTGATACCATATTTTTCACGACATAGATTCTTGTAATACGATCGGCAAACCGGAGTTATTGACCCTCAAAGGTCGCAAACAATCCTTAATCTTGCATTCATCACATGATATGGTTTAATTTAGCGGAATATTAAACCTTTAACGTATGAGTATTCTAATAGACTTTATATAGTTATTTCATGAATCATAATATACTAAGTCAACATAAATGTAACAACCGTATATTATAAG
Source organism: Solanum habrochaites (assembly GCA_027704765.1). Lineage (NCBI taxonomy): Eukaryota > Viridiplantae > Streptophyta > Magnoliopsida > Solanales > Solanaceae > Solanum > Solanum habrochaites. The sequence goes on from JAKWJA010002499.1 coordinate 38,342,499, forward strand.
AATTTATTCGAAATAGAATAAAAAATAATCATTAACTAGTTTGCCACATAGGTTAATTATTACAAAGCTTTGAATGAAGTTACGAAAGAAACGTTAGGGAAAAACACCCAAAGCTTGGTCTAAAACTAAGGCTAGACTTAAACTGTAGAATCCCCAAATTTTTTCAAAAACAAAAAAAGAGACCTCCAAATGGTCTAGATAAAACGCTGATGTCCAAAACCGTTACAAGCGTCATAATCTGTCCCTTAACTGCAACTAAAAGTAGTAAAAGTGAGGGGTTAGTACACCACTTGTATTAAGTATGGGTGTAGCACAATACACACAAGGATGCCTGATCAAGAGAAAACAGCTCTTCCTAAAACAACCTGTTATTTTGGGAAAGCCTAGTACTGAATAACCTAACTCGTTAGTTGTGAATTGTGGCATTGAATTATATGTTTTTAAACGCATTCAAAGGCACAAATTTTTTTCTGTATGATTACAAAAATTAGTAAATCTCCAACACAATTAAGAAACCACTCGAGGGCAAATATTAGATTTTTTATCTCTTAGGGACGAGAAGGCTCCTCTTGCTACACTTAGATTATTCTTTCAGTCTCTTTCTTCTTGGTGGTGGTAGTTCAATAATTGTTTTGGTCCTATGTGTATTTATTACAAGTGTAATGATACATTGAGTCTAATACCTACAATGAATCGAGCTACGTCAATCCAAGGAATAAGGAATGATTTCCATACCTTCTTATGTGATCATTATTTACAATGCATATTCATTCCTTTCATAAGCCAATTCTCTATTGATAATGCATTGATTTCATTAACTTTAATGTTTCATATTATTATTTAAATTTTATATACACAAAACTGTGGAAATCGTTGATCTAGAATTTTAAAAGAATCCAAGTAGGGGCCCAACATAGGGACCGTCAACCTGAGGGCCTTCATTCGCAAAGAAGGTGAGTCTGCTTCATTTGTTCTTCATACTTCACATTATTCCTGTCAGTCAAATTGTAGGCTGAAATGTAAAAACAGCTATACCTAAGAGAAGCTTAGGACTCTCATCGGGATCATGACGTGACAATAACCAAGATTGATCTATCTGTCCATTACTGAATCTGATGTCACACTCCTGATTGTCTGAACAAAACACCTTTGATTCGTGCCTTCATATTCTTTCATACTTTGAGGGATGGCCTCATTCTTTTTTTTTGGGACTTTAACTAACGACATAGATCATGTGATCATCATGAAAAGTAGTGTCTGCCCAACACCAAAAAGAGGTGGAATCAACGGCCAAAGGACCCGAACATGCTGTGTAATAGGGAGTCGAACCTGCTAGATCCCCATAATTGGTTAGTATAGGTTCAATACTAGAGCTAACAGGATCCTCATAGCCGGCATGCAGAAATTCACATTACATGAGAGTTATTTTAACCTTTTCCCTTCCCGAAGGGAAGGCCATTACACGCATAGCTAGTTATCAGTGCTAGTATAAAGTTTCATTACAGTCAACTCATACACCATGGAAGTTGGCTTCTAGCATGAGGGACATTCATTCTCAAGAGCTGATTCTTATCTATCATTATATAAGTTTGAATTGTCCTTACATTACAATAGAGTTATGATTGAGACTTGTCTCTTGTATGAACACTCTCTTAGGCGAGTACTACTTTAGGCTTGGTGAGACTTGTCTCACCATCATATTAGTCTCTTATAATTTTTGTCACATTTATAGCACTTTAGATTAACATAATTACTCACCCATTAGGAATGTTCATTTCTTCTTTATCTTTTAGTTGTTGACTCGCATTCTGGGAGGTTGCTTCAATATTGAGATACTTACTATATTGATGAGTGGTCCATCCTTGACTTTACAGGATGAAAATGTGAATTCCTTACATCTCATTCCTTTGGTGTCATGAGACTGGATCACGTATCACACACTTCATTCGAGTATTCTTTAACATAGTAGACATAGGTGTTGTAAGTGAGGATGTCTCACTTTCTTTAACACTCCTTCTGGTAACCCCTACTACTTTAGACCCCTTTAATTATGTATAAATCCAGTACTTAGTTACTTTAGTGTTAATATATGCATGCATCTTTATGATGATGGGCACTTGATTCAATGAGTTTCATGAGTTCTAGATTTGTTTAGAGCATGTTGGAGTTTCCAATGAGTGGCATGACCTTGTTTATGGATTCATTGACTTAATTTCTAAGTTCTTAATATATTGATACTCTTACTACACAAGATTGACTATGATTAGTATTGGCATTAAAAATTGGGTATAGAGCATAACCATCTTTGTTGGCAAGGCCACTTTACATTCTTTCATGCTTGGTTGGATATGTATATTAGTCATTATCCAATAATTTAATTATTTAAAATAATATTACTTCCATTTGTGTGCATCCCTTTTGGACAATGCATTGTTAGCCATTTTATTGGTATAAGCCAAACAATAACTCAAATTATGATTTCATGGAGATCCTTTTAGCCAACCTTATAACATAACTTTAGGCATAACGTTTTAAAAAAACTTGAAGCAGTAAGGATGATCGTTTAAAGAAACATAAAATCATCACCAAGTCACAGTTTTACAGTTAGGACAACACACCAAACCGTTCATCCTTCATACATAACAGCTTCGGACACCTCTAATAGTATCATTCTGCTTAACCAATCTTGGTCCATGACTTTAGGGCTAATGTTTTACGACATATTGGGAAGCATCAGATTTTAACTTTGATTGCATTTATACCTTCATAACGCACAATAAACAACAATTCAACATTCGGACAAACAATTCAACACTTAAAATAATTACGGTGTAAACAACACATTGTCGATCATGATTCAGTTTTAAGAAACTTAACTTATACGATCACACTTCATCGGTTAATCGACAATCATGATCAAGAATATAACATACTATCAGCAACACCACATACAACAACATGATATCGAACCTTATTCAACATTGGAATTGAAAAGACACTAGGACAAGGAAGTTCGACGAGAACACGGGAAAACCCTAGTTTGAGATCTTTGAATCGTTGGAAAGAAAGTTTATTGTAAAAGAGGTTCCAGGAGATAAACCCATACCTTATTTAGAACATAATATACGAAGTCGACCTTGAACAAAACCTTGAATAAACCTTGAAATCGCCCTAGAGAAATCGATAAATTTTATGCATTTTTCTTGGGTTCATTACTTACTATTTTTGCATACTTTTTGTCCTTGAGTTTGAATGTGATTTAGGTTTAAGAATTGGATTTGACTTATCCAACTTAGGTTTTAATAAGTTAATTAAAAAAATTAATAAACAAATTATTAAAAATCCCCTCCTAGATTGACTAGAACTAGGAAAACACAATACTTCATTAAATCTGTAATTTTCTTAAGAATTTCGTTTTGAACTAGGTAAGTAGTAAAGTAACCTAATGATTTCATGTGGAACAAAAAATTAACCCTTTGGACCATCTAGGTTTTAAGTATTAGGATGTTTTATGGGAGTTTTGTACAAAGATGAGGTCTAGAATTTCGGTGACCCCTGGATTTAATTAATTAAATTCTATTAATTAATTCAAGGGACCTAGGGTAATTCATAAATTACCCGTAAATCGTTATAACTCATTGATCATCCTTTGAACATTCTCGGTTAGGATACTAGGTTGTCCTTTTAGTGTATTAATGAAATCTGGATGTTGCATTTTGTGATTCGGTTTGGCCCATTTAAATAATTAAGTAAGTTTATACTTTAATTAATAATTATCCTAGGTTAATTACTAAATACCCTTAAATCTTAGGTCTAAATAATCTTTGGACCATCATAGATTATGATACTACTAGTTTTCCCTTTCTTGTCTTAACCGAACCTAAAAAAGTTTTTAGTTGTGGTTTAGCCCTTTAACTAATTAATAAATTTTCTAAAATTAATTATTAGGTAACCTAGGGGAATTAATAAAGATACCCCTAAATTTTTTTTAGGACCATCATAACTAACCTTTTTGACTATCATAGGGTAGGTACAGGTTTCTCCGTAACTAGTACTAGGTTCGTGTCAACAGTTTTGGATTCCTAGTTTTTCGGGTGACCACTATGGGTTAAAAATTCGGTTAGTCCTAGGTTATTTCGTATTTATGGAAGTAGGGTTAGAGTAATAGGAATGTGTAGGGAGGTTTTAGGATCCACGTTGGATGGTCCCTTGTGCCAAAACCGGGTTTTTTTTTTTTTTTTTTTTTTTTTTTTCCCCCCCCCCCCTAGATACCACCCACACCCACACAAACTTCCGTCAGGGTGGTGAACAACTCCTTTGCAGCTTCTTCACCATGTATTGTAAATGTAGATGTTCTTTGCACATGGTTGGTTTCAATTTCCTAAGAACTATATTATGATTCATTTTGGGGAGTTTACTGTATCGTCCAAGATCCTCACTATTCTTTCGGGCATTGTTAATCTACATGATCCTTTTACTGGTCATGTGTTATGGTGTACTATACTGACACTTTGAGGCGTAGTAATAGTAAATTCAGGATTTGTATAGATGATTTTTAGTTAGCTTCCAGGGTCTTCATTCAGGGACGTTCATTACACCAACAAATAATAGATACTTGAAAATTGGGAACACTCTCTAAGCCAACATTTTTACTATGTACATTAAATTTCTAAATGCCAATATTTCTAAAGATTTAGGCATTTGGGATGCCCATATTTACCCGTGATTACAGATTGTTAAGCACCTATTTGGGCTTTTCATTAAACATATGATTTTTTGGAATGTTACAAAATATGTTGGCACGAATAATGTGATTACAAGCACAATTTTCTGATAATTAGAGTACTTCATTCAGTGATGGGATCACGACTCACCTCTAGACGGAGTAGATTAATTGAGAAGAAATAAATATCAAAATTACTATTGGAGTAATAAAATTAAAATTTACTCATATAATAGTAAATTAGAAATTTACCATAGCAAAAGGGAAATGGCATAGTAAACTTGGAGTTTACAAGTACTAATAACTTTATTAGTTGCATGAAGAATTTGGTCACATAAAATATGTGCATACTGAGTAATGGATATACATTGAAGAACTAAGAAGATTATTTAAGAATTATTCTTGTTGCATGTTCTCGTGATAAGCTAATTGGATCAACTAAAGTTGGGACTAACCAGAAATTCTAAAAAGTATAGAAGGTTAATATGGGCTCCTTTTCCTATCAAGTGATACGATAAATCGATGCATCTATGATATAATCATAAATGCGTCGATTGTCAACTTGCAGTTGGACATTCACATAATTGTCAGTGCAAGATAATTGAGTTAAGAGCCCAACTTTTAAAAAGTGTTATCAAGACAATTTATCTTGATAATATGGATAAATATTCAAGCTGATGTGACATTAAATGTCTAAAACAAATAATGAAATCATTGCCTATAAAATAAAGCTCAATGTGTTGATTTTAAATGTGATACGACATACAAAAGTAATTGAATGCATCAGACAAATAGATTATGATCAAAAAAAATTCAATTGATTTATGGTTAGGGACCAAATATTTTTCTTCTAATTATTTTTTTATGTAGTATACAATCAATAAACATACAATGATGCACAAAGATTGATTTCCAAAATATTGAGATACATTTTAGTTTGTCTAACATAAGGGGAGATGAGAAGTAACACAAAAGTTGTAAATACTTTTATTAAATGTACCTTAAGGATAGAGTCTATGACATGCATGAAGCATGATAGACTAATCAATTCTATATAGAAATAATTCTTAAAAAAAAGGAGGATCAAAGAATCAAAATGATCATAATAAGGAGAAAATATGCTTTTGGAGACCCTACGATATGACACTTAATGAAACCTCATTAGAGGGTTAGATACCTAAAAATAATAAAGTAATGGGATCTTAATAAGGTATGTTGTATTGTGAATCAATACAAAATGGCATATCTATGATGATATCTTTGATACAATAGCGCGCAGTATTGTAATAATATTATTGTAATATAAATTCTATGATTAAAAAGCATGTTGTTGTGGAAATAATTATTAGTGAAAGTGGAAGAATGCATTTAGGTAAGCATAAATCTTGTTTGACTTGCAATCTAGGCACTAGAAGATGTTGTACATTTAATATTGAATGTTGTCACTTGACAAAATTGATATGAAAATATATGTTGGGTTCAAAATCTAAAGAATATAGAAGGTTTTGGGAAAACTTCTTTATCATCCTCATTAGGATTAAATAGATTCAAAATGTATAGAGCATATACAAGTATTATTATGCAAGTTGATAACTAGGATTGAAACGGTTTAAGAGTTATCCAAAGGAAATAGATTATTTGCTTAAAGAAGTTGAAGTAATGAACATGCAAAAATATTTGATCCTGAAGGGAATATTCATAAAAAGAGATAGAAGGTAGAATTTATTGTCAAAGTTTTTTGACACACATAAGTACCCCAAGAATGGGGATATCAATATGAAACATGCTTGTTCAAGCAATACTATTGGTTGATTTATTAACCAAGTCTCTACCAACTGCAACTTCCAAGAAGATGGGACACAAGATTGGAAAACGAAGATTCAAGTCTCTGGATTGATGTTCACATTAGAGGGAGTTAATATGTGATGTACTCTTTTTTGCTCTGAAGGTTTCCTATTGGGTTTTCCTTGCAAGGTTTTAATCGGCACCCGTAATGTGTATTATCAGGTACACGTACTCTGTTTTCTTCACTAGATTTTTTCCCACTGGTTTTATATTGTAAGTTTTTAATGAGGCACATAATCTATCGACATTCAAAGGGGGGTATTCTAAACATATTTTTATTATAGTGAATGTCTATCATGCGGAGTCCTTTTAGGATATGGTTAGGAAGCCTAATTGGAGACCAAGTTAGGTTTCCCCTATAAATAAAGGGGTTTTACTTCATTGTAAATAAGATAAATGAATCATGAATACACTTCAAGATGAATAAGAAGTCTTTTCTCTTCTCCCTACTTTATTCTTCTTCTAAATATATATAGTTTCTTAATAGTTTGAAAATTTTGAATTATTTGATAACTATGAATATTTAATTAATGGGTATATAATAAATAATTTATTTATTTAGTTGGTTGTTAATGGGTCAATGTCATTACTTGACCCATTTAAATAAAACAATTATCAGGGTTTGTTAATTTAGCACATAACTATTTTAGAAAAGAAAAGAAAATCTAGGTTGATACGCCTTACCAGTTGCGCCATTGACACGATATTCCAGGTAATACAAGAACATTAAGTTTCAACCTTTAATATGCATTATACATATATTTTCAATGATTCTTACCATACTAAGTTGATATATGAAGGAAGAAAAATTAAATTTGTTAAATGACAACTATTAGTGGACAATAATGGGCATAATGACGGTGTAATTATGAGCATATGATTACGGATTTGGTAATATAATATAGTAGCTATGAGTTAAAGTTGTAGGGAACAAGTTGTTTGGACCGAAAATAAGCAGGTGTAAATGCAGAATCTAGCAATGAAAACCTCGAAAGACCAGGAGTAAGAAGACAACAAGAAATATACCCAAAGACACAAATATTTAACGTGGTTCGGTGAATCGACCTACCTCCACAAAGGAGATGAGCAATCCACTATAAATATGAGTGTATAATATGCAAAATAAAACAACCTCAACCAAATTCACTCAGAATACATTGGAGGTTCACTCAAGTGATAACATATCAAGCTTGTGATCCACAAATTTTCCCCTCAACCAAAACTCTCAAAAGTCATTACGACTCCATTGTGGAATGTTGATTAAGTTATAGGATATGTCTTTATTTATAGAGTCCTAACTAAAAACCTTTCTACCAGAAAAACGGATAAGTCAATCAAACTCTTTGCCAAAGTAAAACTATTTATGGTAAGAAATCAGGGAAGAAAACCCAACAAATCTCACCTTGGACCTTGATTTCTAACAAGCTCTGATACAAAATTGTGGATCACAAGCCTTGCATACGTTTATCACTTGTGTGACCTCCCAGTATTATGAGTTGATTTATTGAGTTTGTTTCTCTTTTGATTTGTACTCTCGATCTATAGTGGATTCTCATCTCCTTTGTGGACGTAGTCGATTGACTGAACCAGTTATCTTTGATCGTTTGTATATTTTCGTTGTCTTCTTACTCGTGGTCTTTTGAGGTTTGCTTTGCTAGCTTCCGTATTTACACCTACTTATTTTCGGTCCTAACACAAGTTTGAAGAAACAAAATATTATTAAAACTTTACCAAAATTATCTTATTTGTTGATATATGTATAGCGATTTTTGAAGCTTAGTTGTTTCTTCTTTAAGGATTACTTAATTTTTAAAATAAAGAGAATTTATTGTATGATTTTGGTTGATCTAGGTGAATATGGAGTAGCTGAGTCGTATGTTAGTACTCTTCAATTATAATACGAAAATTCATAGAAAGAGACTTTCTAAATTTTAAGTTACAATTTCAGTTCATTAAAGGCTTTGTTGATTAGTGGGTAGCAAAATTTATACTTATTTAGACTCTACTTATGGGTCAACTGATTTTAATAAAATCCCAAGTTTTCCCTTATGTGTCTACATTTATAGATTTGAGTACAAGGTTTTGGGTCTAGGGTAGACATATAATGATATGGGCGGTGTTAGTTTTGAAAGCTTATTGTGAAATGTATTTGAATAAATTTCATTGACTTGCAAGTTCAACAAAAGGGGAAGACTCAATTTACGGATTAATTATTTGATTGTTTAAGACAAATGAATTTCTAAACCCTTGTTAACTGTTTGAAATTGTGTATTTCCTTGTAATATATTTTTGGGGGAAATGAGACTTGGTGCCATGATTAAATCTAATTATAAAAAAAGGATAATAAAAGGCAATGTGATTAATTATTTGTGTGTGATGTGTTGAGAATAGTTTGAAAGATTTCGCTGAAGGGTATTTTCTAAAAAAAATTAGAAGTGGAATAGACCATGGGTAAGGGAGAATGAAGAGGGTATCATACCGATGATATGACGAGCATTGGTACGAGTACTGTTGTTCTAAAGAGAAAGTTTATTACTACAGAATGTGGATTGTAATACAAGAAAGACAAAGCATATGGGCATTAGTTGATATATTATTAACTTGATTTATTAGTGTGATTGTGTTCTTTACTGAACTTGTATATACATATCATATTGATATTTGATTGACATGCATCCTCCCTTTTATTGAGTCATATTGTACACATGCATTGAGATGAGATTGAGTATAAGTTGGGCACGTAGAGATCGTCTATTGGGATTATTACATGTTAAAATTATAATTTGGGCATACGAAGATCATTCGTGCGAAATTTTAATTTTTTGATTGATGAAAGTGTTTTGAGATCATCCACATAGAAACATGGAGATGGTCCGTGTCGGTATATGGATCTCGCGAGTCCCCCGTGGATTTTGAACTCTCGATGTATTTCCAAGGAGTATCATATATATACGGTTGAGAGATACTTGGTATTCATAGGTATATCATTTCATGGTGTCATGTTGAATAGCATCCCATTACATCCTTTGTTCTTGCTGATTTTGTGTTTTATTGATGTTTGGAAAGTACTTGATATTTGATTACCTGAAGTTGATGAACTTGATCTTGTATGATGCCTGATATTGTGAGTAATTTGTTGTGAAAGTTTTCTAAATGAAGATTGAGTTGTTGTTGAATATATGTAATTTGTTAAACTGATTGTTGTTAGGTTGGGTGTTGTGTAAATTGTGAGCTGTTAGGTTGGGATGGTTTTATGCAAGTTTTAGTTGTGGCGTACCCATATTTTATTCCCTTAGCTTGTGTTTAGAAGTTTACTTGCTTAATATAGTGTGGTTTGGTATCCACCTCTTGCTTCTACATTTTGCAGGTTACTAGCCTGGACCTTTGTGATGTTTTATCTTCTCTTTTCTCTGAGACTTATCATGGAGGTTTATGAGGTAGTTTTATGTAATTTCAACTGACCTTCTTACTCCTTTTTATGATCTTGATCTATTCTACAAAAAAAATGTCATTTGAAACATGAATTTTCATAAATTTTGTTTCAACATATTAGAGGCTTGTGAATGTGACAACCATATTTTGAGGGAATTTTTGAGCTTTTTTATAAAATTTCCGCATTTTATTTTAATAGTTGAGTTTTAGACTGACTTGTATTGATGGGACAAGAGGAGTGAAATCACGTCTATTGTTGGGACTGACAATACATATCTTGAATTGATTTTGAATTCCTATAATCATGGTTTTCCTCTCTTCGGTTGGATATCAGAATGTATTATGTTTTGCATTATTGGAATTTTGAATTGATTTCGAACTCCTCTAATCACGGCTTTCATCTTTTACATTGGATATCATATTTTACATGCTTCCGACCTTTTCTTTTTATTTTCTTTTCATGTTAAGGGAACAAATAATTGTTACAAGTCGTTTATCAAAATCAGATTGTTTTATGAGGTCAACAAAATCCCTATTTTTGTTAATGGCAATCAATTCACAATTTAATATAATGGACCATCCATGTTTTCCTGAAGTATCTTGTTGTAGATTCCAGTTTGATTTGTAGCTTCCCCTGTCTTTATGGCTTCTTTGGTTGTGGTAGCTCTCCCCTTCCCCCTCCTTTATGAAAATTGTGGAAACAAATCTCCCCCTTTGGCATAATCAAAAGAAAAACTAGGACAAGGGATAAAACCAAAAAAGGTAGTAATTGATAATAACAGAGAAATAGTTAGGCGTACAAAGTGTCCTCAATAAGCAATACAAAAAAAGGAGAGAAGTAGGGACATTCCCCTTATTGAAAGATAGTTCAAAAGTAGCAACAAAACAAAAAAAATTAGGTTTAGATATTTGGAGATCATCTAGAATGTAGTTGAGGGTGTTGATGACCTTGACACATAAGGAATTGTAGGAGCATTCCACATTTCTAAAATGACTATAATAAAAGGTTCTGGACAATGACCACAAGGTCATTGTTTTAAGATTTGACTCCACATTTTAGAAAGTCAACTTGGTGAATCAACTTGTTAACTGTGTAGATTAATTCATATATTATGTCAGTCATAGAAATACGCAACTTACCAAAGTCAGTGCTCTTATCCTTTTGAAAGAGTAATACCTTTTCAACAGAAGCATGAAGAGTCTTCATACCACATTCCAATTTCAGAGTTCGAGTATTCATTTAGTAATTGTCGTGCATGAGAAGGGCATCTGACTCTAAATAGATCTTTGTGCGTTTGAAAACTTTAAGTCATTCTTTGGCATGGCCTTTTTTCCTTGGTTTGATTAACTGTTTACCTTCACACGATCTCATACTAGAGAAAGTACGAGAATCATAAGTAGCATTAATAACAACAGGTGTTAAAATTGAGAGATCCACGAGATGATCAAACAAGATATGTGAGGTGAGTAGCCCATTTGGCAGAATCTTAGAGGTATTAGGGTATTGAACACTTTTCAACATGTATTCTTTGAAACAGACAACCCATTTGATACGGTATTTCTTAAATAAATAGTAGATGACAAACACGTTTCGAGTAGAAACACTACTCAGAGATCCTTTCTTGGGAATAAAAGTAGTCATAACAATATGGCCGAATGACAATGTTCCCAAACAAGAAATGTGGTCCTAAATCAATAAGTTTTGAGTCCTCTGGTCACACCTTTCTCGCAACCTCTAAGGAGCTATAAATCATCAGGCCAACTTTTGTTCATATAAGGAATAACATCATAAAACATAGTACCAACCACATCCTCAAACAAAATTTCATTGTTAATAATATGACTTCTCATGATGAGGGTTTCTACCTAACCACTATCAGTAGAAATGCAAAGATTTGCATTTAAAAGTCGAAAAACTTCTAAAAAAAATCAAGACCATACATACTTAACAACAAAGAGAGTTTTGAAACTTGAGAAATCAACTTACCTGACATTGAGAGTCCCTCACCTAACTGAGATTAATAATGCGGCAAGGATTAATAGGTTGAGTTTTGAAGTTGTCATACATGTTATTCTATTCTATTCCAAAAATATTTGCATGTATTTAGGAGAGAGATTTTGACTTAATAGGATAAGGTTCATTATGATTATTCTCCTTGGAAGAGAAAGATTTCCTTCTCATGGGAAAGATAGGAGAAATCATAGGAATCGGAAGAAAGGGTCAAGATGTTTACTTTGATAGATCTTGAATGAAAAAAAAAAAGGAATAAAAAAAAAAGAGTTGAGTTCTTGAGAAAGCCAGGAACATTTCTAGGCCTTTCGGTGAAGAAAAAGAAGAGAGAATATATATAAGGATAAGGGAGAAAATATAAGGGTTTGGAAAAGAGAGAGAAGAGTTAGAAAGGAAGGGGAGACGTCTTAAAGGAAGTGATAGGATGGAGGTTATGAGGAACATGAAAGGGCAGTAAAGGTAATAATTTAAGACATGAAATTTTGAAAAAGAAAAACATGTTAAAACATATAAGGAAAAAAATCAGAGTAGTTAAAACAAGTTATACCAAGACAATTCCAAAGGAAACAAAATCGTTCCTCAAAAAACGGTTTTGTAAAATTGTCAGCTAACGGGTTTCTAAATAGACGAATTGTACATAGTATTTGCTATTTTCAACATGATCTCTAATAAAATGATGTTTGATATCAATATTCTTATCTATAGAATAATTCACAGTATACTTAAAAGGTTAATGGCACTAGTATTGTCGCCAAAAAAATATGAATCACTTTATTTGAGAGATCATCCATAATAATTGAGTACCACAACTTGCCACTGCTAGATTTACATATTTGTACTATTGAGTGGAACATAGTTTTGTTTTTTGTTTTTATAGGAGATCAAACATTACCCTAGACTTTAACAGGTTCCACTATACATCCGTGATCTACTAGTGATTTTTTGTCACCCGCAAAATCTACGTTTGAGTATCCATTAAATCAAAGTGAGAGGTGTGAGCACACCATATCCCCAATTATGTAATTCCAATCAAATAGCAAATGATTTTCTTTACTGTGGTAATACGTCATTCTTTTGGAGCAGATTAAAACCATGCCTTAAGAAAATGGTCAAATACCTTCCTAATTTATATTCGGATTTTCAACTACACACTTATATTTTACGGGATCCTAATACCCCTCTAAACTATTATAAAATGAATTAAATACCCCCTTAAAAGGTGCTAACCATCCATTTACCTTGTGGTGAGGCAAACATGTGTTTCACCAAGTAAATATTTTTAGAAAAAACTTTCCCTCCTTCTTCTTCATCGTTTCTTCTTCAATATTTTAAGGCCTAATTTTTTTTTTGTGAAAGCTTGATTTGGAGAAAATATTAGGGGGAATATTGTGGTTCTTCTTTTATTATTTTTTTATCTTCCTCACAAGGTGAATTCGTCGTGCCTCTATCCTTTTCACTATTATCATATGAGAAATCTTTATTTCCACCTCCACCTCCATCTTTATTACCTCCCTAATTTATCTACCATAACTAAAAGCCTTAGCACGTATTTATCATCTTCATTTATAATATCCCCAAACAGTTCATGATTTCTAACCCCATTAGTTTCATCATCTCCCCCATTCTCATGATTTTTTCCTCCTCTAACTCTTCTATTTACTTGGTTTGACTGATTTTTCAAGAGTATAACATAAGTTTGAAAAATTGTTTAGTTAACAATAAAGAATTTGATAAAAATGGTGGTGGTACCAACGACTATGGCAATGACAGAAGTGATGAATGACGGAGGGATTTGTTTTATATTACTATGGAGAAGAAATAAATTAAAATAAAAAAGACATATATTTATTGAAAAATTTATTAAAACTAAAGTTTTACTAATAGTTTTTGATGTTCACTCTCTCAAAGAGAGTGAAACACACTCACATTGACAACTGAGCATTTAGAGAGGTAATTATTATAGGTATAAACAGTTTATGTGGATGATAAAATTTCCATAAAGTTAAAGTATATAGTCAAAAATTCATATTTAGATCAAAGAGTTTTTGACCATTTTCTACTTTTCCCTTTTCTAGACCAAACTGTTTTACAAGTTCCTTTGTACATTTGGTTTGACTAATAAATGTTCCATCAATTGAGTACGTAATTTGTAATCCAAGGAAGAGAGTAAGTTCTCCAATTTGTCTCATTTCAAATTCTCCCTTCATAAGATTAACATAATTCTCACATAAGGAGGAATTAGAGCATCCAAAAATAATATCATCAACACAGATTTGAACTATAGGAATATATATACTGTATTTTTGAATAAAAAATGTTTTATCAATTTTCCCCTATTTGAAATCATTTTGAAGTAAAAAAAGTACTTAATCTCTCATGCCAATCTGTGAGAGATTGTTTGAGATCGCACAAGGCTTTTGAAAGTTTGTAAACATAGTTAGGACATGAAGGATTTTCACAACCAGGGGTATTGTTTGACAAAAAAAAATTCTTTCAGGAAATCATTCAAGCAAGCGTTTAAACATCTTGTCGCATCCCGTTTTCCTCAAAACGGGTTTCGATCACGACCTTAAAAATCTTTAAGGCTTTTTAATATTTTGAAGAGTCGTCATCTAACGAATTAAGACGTGTCATGCGCCTATCTAACATAACTAAATCTAACTTAAATTCAAAGAACTAGAGATCAATGTGGGGGTTCAAATTACCTCGAGGGAAGGTGTTAGACATCTCTGAAGGTCCACAAATATGGTCACTATCATATCAGATGCAATTTGTGAAAGGGGTTCCTAGTAGAAATTAAGGTTATTTTATTTATTATTTGGTTATTTAATTTAAATATGTTTGCTAGATAATGAACAACATTAAATAATTAAGATCTCTTTATTTATTTATTTAATGAATTACTAGGTGATAACATCATTTAAATCAATTAATAAATAGTGGAACAAGGAGACAGAAATTGTGCAATTAAATAGAGAATATTGTAAAAGTAAAGTAAAACAAGACATGAAATTTTAAATATGATAGTAATAGAAAAAGAGAGACAAAAGATAAGAGTATTTCTTATTCTTTATAGTATTCATCAAATCTTCAAGTGTATAAAATATAAACTCTTCTGCCTCTATTTATAGTGTAGCATAGAGGCATACAAAAGGTTAGTCATAAACATGACATTAACATGAATATAATGGGGAGGTTATGAAAGTAAAAGATTACAAGAATAATGGTTATAAAGGTGGAGGTTATGATCATCTTCAAAATGAGGAAAATAGTGGAGATAATGGGTGAGTAACTTCTCGGTGTAGTGGACATCCATATTATGTTGTTTTATAACACTCCCCCTTAGATGTCCCTAGATAATATGCCTCGTTAAAACTTTACTAGGAAAAACCCTGTGGGAAAAATCCCTAGTGCATGAAAAAATGTATAATATCTTTTTATACGCTTGAATTTGCCCCGTAAAAACCTTACCAGGAAAACCAATTGGACAAAACCATAGTATTAAGGACAAGAGTACACCACACATTTTTCTCCCCTGATAAGCTTCACTTGATTTCGGACGTTCAGTCAATCTTGTTCACACTTCTCAAATATTGATGTTGGCAATATTTAGTGAAGAAGTTTACAAAATTATCACTTAAGTAACCCTTTTAACGTCTATCTCACTATCTTGTTGAAGATTATGTGTGAAAGACTGTTTTGTTGAACTGTACTTTGTTCGATCTTTTTTTATTATATTCTCCCTTCAATTGAGTTATATATTATTATCGTATATGGTAGCTGAAAAATCACATATTTTATTAATATGATAGATCATGATTCCAATCAAACACACCCCAACTTACTTCATAGTTCAGTATTATTCCTACACGATTTGAATAAGTGGTTACTAATGTTTGTTGAATGCTGAAATAGTGGTGTACCTCCATATAAGCAAATAGCTCTTTTGCAATCCAAGGAAGAAAGAAAAAAAAAAGCTTTGTGTAGATCAAAAAAAAAAAAAAAAAAAAAAAAAAAAAAAAAAAAAAAAAAAAAAAATAAATATTTCGTATCTACATAATCAAATCATTTGACTCATGAGAGATTGATCAATTTTATTGATGCTCCTCTTTTCTTCTCAATGAAAATCACTTATAATCTAGCATTTGCATAACCAGCAATCTGTAAGTGCACTAATTGCACCAATACATAACATTTTAAAACATTTTCATGAGGTTGAAAAGATTCTTTCTTTGTGTTAATCAATCTCAAAACTATTGGTCACTCAATGAAATTGCTTTAAGACCTTTTCAATCCTTCATGGATTTTCGTATAACCTTCATCGTCTAGTTAGACGTAATAATCAACATTTTGCATATTCAAATATTTCATCTATTGTCGGACTGAAACAAGTCTTATTGCATCCACCACTAGAGAATATATCTCTATTAAATAATGTCATGATTTTTGTGAAAACTCTCCATGCCCCAAGGCACACATCATACTTCATATCTTACGGTTATACTTTTGCACAATAATTCATTTGTACCACAATGACAAATATTTTGATCTATGAACTATAAGTTCAAAAACATCACTTTTCTGAGTGAAACAAAATATACTTGAATAGTGTCAATCATTTATCTTTCCACACTATATGACAAATTTGATATCGATTTCAATACGACATAACTTATCGAGATCTCTTCATTTTTTTTATCATTTTCAGGTAAAATGTTATGTCATAGTGCTCTTTCAAAGTACTTATCTCGTTATTAATGACCATTTTGATAATTTTCTCCTCTCCTTCCTCAAGGAGTTTTACATTTGAAATTGATTGGTCTATCAAGCTTTTGGCGTACCTAGACTCGTCCCTCAAGTACTATTTATTGCGAGATTTGCAGCTTAATGAAAATTGGGTGTAGACATTGAAATTTTGTAGACCACAAGATGTTGTTCAATTTCGAGTTTGGACTCTACAATTGTGTTCAACTCAGATAAGGTTCTTGGAGGCGACTCAAACCTAAACCCTATTTATGCCTATATAAAGGGTACTAATTCCCTAAATAATCTCAAAATTCACTAACGAGATTAAGATCGCGAATACTTTCAAAAATTGATGGATATCATATAGAGAGGTCAAATCTAAATCACTTCTCGTTCGAGAAATACGCCACTAACTCCTCGAATCATGGATAAAGCATCTTAGATAGTCAATCAATGGAGGAACAAATTTGGTACTCCAATCTTGATGAATAAATCATATTTCTTCATATTTCATTTTAATGGTTTTGGGTTTATTTTCATATGTTAAATTGTTGCAAACACATTGCACGCCTAGTGGGACCAAATCTGTCCTTCATCTCTTCTCTCTTAAATCAATCTGAATCTGCAAGGTGGGAGAATGAGTACTTCAAGTGTCCGTCTTTGAGTTTCAGAGTCTACACTCCGTCAAGCCGAAGCAGGGGGCATTTGTGGGGAGACATTGAAATCTTGTAGGACTCTACAGATGCGTTCATCGAGGAGGCGGTGAGTGGGAGGAGGGATGTGGGGGGGCGGGGGTTGGTGATGGGAGGGGAGTGACGAGGGGGGAGGGAAAGGGGGGGAGTGGGGTGGGCGGGATATGTGGTTGATGGGGTATTGGTGGTGGTTGGGGGGTTGGGGGGTGGGGTTGAGGGTCTGGGGGTAAGGGGTGTGTTTAATGGAGGTTTTGGGTTGGTAGTAAGGGGAGGGAGAGGGTGTAGCACTGGTGGTAGGTGTGGATGGATGGCGGGGGGGGGATGGGTGTGGGATGAAGTGGGCTGGCGGCGTCGGGGGATGGTGTGGAGGGTGGGCTGGTGCATGAATGGGGTGGTGGGGATGGGGCTGGTGCTTGGGAATGCCGGGTGGCTAGTGGGGGCGGGGTGACAGTGGGGGGGATGAATTTGGTGTTGGGTGGATTGGTGTAGTGGTGTGGGAGGGGGTTGGACGTGGGGGGAGTCGGTGGGAGGGTGGGGTTGGGTGGTTGGAGGGGTGTCTGTGTGTAGGGTGGCCGTTGGGGTGGTGATGCATGGAGGGGGTCTTTGGGAGATGGGTTGTTGTCATGTATGTAGGGGTGGTGTTCTTGGTTGGTGAGGAATGGGGGGGTTGTTAGTTGAGTTTGGGTGTGTTGATGGAGTGGGGAGAGTGATAAAGACTGCGGGGTTTGGGGGTTGTGGGTGGTGGGATGGGTGTGGTGGGGGGTGGAGTGAGTGGGATTGTAGGGGGTAACTATGACGGATGGGGTAGGGGTTGATTTTGAGGTTCAAGGGTGAGTGAGGGCTGTATCGTAGGGGGGGGTGGTTTGTGGGATGAGTTGTGGGGGGAGGGGGGATGGGATTGAGAATTCATTTTTTCTCACTTTCGCATATACGTCTTTTTGTGTGTCCCTCATCCGTTCCCACTGGTGTGCACTGCCTCTACCTTCCCGTCATCGTGGGCATTCCATGGTCACGTTTGCCTTCTCATTGCGATTGTCTTTAGGTGTGGTCCCGTTCGCGTTTTCGGTGATCTGGACGGCGTTTATTTTAATCGTTGCGAGTCCTCTGAGGTACTTATCTGAAGCTTAGTCAGGTTCCCAGACTCGTGTCTAAAGTGGCCGCCACGGTTATTTCGCTCGGTGTGACGCATTGAACACTAGATTTCGGTCGGATTGGCGTCTTTGTGGCGGCTGTTGTTGGTCTCTTTATGCTGAGAGAGGAACTGTGGTGGAGGGTTGTGGGATTCCGTCGTTGCCCTTCGCTCGTCCTTGTCCTCTCCTCTCCATTCGTTTTTTCCTTTTCACTTTCCTGTGGTGATCTTCGGTGCTCTAGCTGCCTCCACGTTCCTTATTCTGGTCCCCATTCTACCTTTTTTTTTTCTTAAAGGTATCAGTTGCGACTCATTGTCGGCTTATTCATTCGCCCTGGTGGTGTTCGCGGCGGCATAAGTTTGCTCGTAGGTTGGTGGGGGTCCTGGGTGGATATGTTTTTAGACGTTAGGTCATTTTGGAGGCTGGGTTGTAGGTGTGATGTGGTGTGTTGTGTCGGGGGAGTGGGGGGTTATGTTGATTAGACCTAGGCGGGGGGGTGATAGTGGTGCTGCGTAGTTGCGGGGGCGTGGTGGGGGGCGTAGTGTAGAGGGGATGGTAAAGTCAAATTCTTTGACTATTAGGTGCGGGCTTGATTTATACATCTTCTCAATGGGTTGGTGTGGTTGTGAGAACTGGGCGTGTGGCGGTTTTGGAAAGAAGTCGGGGTTAATGGCGGTTGGGGGGGGGATGGGGTGGGGTGTTTGTGGACGGTTTTTGTTTGGGTGGAGACATTGTTGTGAGGTATGGTTGGGGGTGTTCTGTTGGATGTTTTTGTTTATCGTGGGTGGGTGGGAGGAGGGTTGGGGTTGGGTGGGGTGTGAGGTAGTGTAGGTGGGGGTTTGTGGGTGGTTATTGCAAGTGCATGTGATTTGTGAGTGTTAAAGTGGAGTGGGCGGGTTGGGGGGTTGGTGGGTTATGGCTTGGGATACGGGGGAAGGGTGGAGGGGGTGTGTGGTGTGGGGGGGTGGTGTAGTGGGGTGAAGCAGGGCAAGGGGTGGACGTTCGGTTTTAATCGTTGGGGTGGGCTTGGGGGGCCTTATGTGGTGATGGGTGGGTGTTTTCGGGGGGGGGGATGGGAAGCGGTGGGGTGGGGGGGTGTTGTCGTGAAAACGTCATTGTTTTAGTGGGGGGTTGTGATGGGTGGTGGGGGAGGAGGGGTGTGGGTTGATAGGGGGTCGATGTGTGGGATGGCGGGTTGGGGTGTGATGGGGGTTTTGTGGGGGGGGGCGGGTGAGTGGACGGAGGGGGGGGGGAGGGCGGGGTGAGGGTGGGTGTTGTAGGTGGGGTGTAGTGAAGAGTAGGTGGAGGGGGGGGGTAGGGTGTCGGGAAGGGTGGGTGGAGCGGGGGAATTGATGTGAGTGGGGGGGTGGTGGGAGGCGGCGGGTGGTTAGGGTAAGGTGTGTGGTGGGGGCTGGGGTTGGGCGGGTGGGTGTTGTGTAGGGGTTGGGGGGGGGGATTCGCGTAAGGGACTCTACAAATTGTGTTGCACTCATATAAGTATTCTTGGAGGCTACTCAACCCTAAACCCTAGTTTATGCCAATAAAGGGTACTAAATTCCCTTAAAAGGCATCTCAAAAAATCCAGAAAGAGATCAAGATTTCGATTACTCCACAAATTGATGGATTATTCATATAGAGAGGTCAAATCTAAATCATCCTAGTTCGAGAAATACGCCACTAACGTCCCTCGAATCATGGATAAATCAGCTTAGAGAGTAGAATCAATGGAGGAACAGGTTTGTCACAGTCTTGATGAATAAAATCACGTTTCTTCATCTTATATTTGTATGGTTTGTTTATTTTCTATATGTTTAAAATTTGTTGCAAACAATTGGGTCAGCAAATACATCTGGCAAATTACTTGCAACATTTTGCAACTGAATTATCTCTTGAACTTCAAGTTCATATTATTTTTTTAACAAGGATCTAGATAGTTCACCCCACACATAACTTTCAGCTGCTACACATATCTCTCCTTAATATTAGGAAATATAACATTCGCCCTCAACCTCAATTGGGGATCCATCTTTGTGTATGGTGGATAAATAAAGTCATATGTGCACACGTCGAATTATTTTTAGATTGAAACTATTTGGTTCCTGACCATGAACTAATTGTGTTGGGAGGACCTTGTTGGCTTGATGCATATATGTTAAATAAACTCATCTCATACAAAATTTCATTTGAGAGATTTGTTCTCATAATCAATGGTCTAGCTATAATTGGAGGTATACAATTTCTTCTAAACCAACCAGCATTACCCACATGATTTTGAAGTTTGGAACTGTGCTCTTAATTTAATAATTCAAGCAAACAACATTACAAAAACCAATTTGTAAGTTGATACAAATGCACATGTGACAATATTATAGATGCATTCATTAAATCACAATAGTAAACATCCACATGGTAGGTGCCCGGGCTCATATTCACCTTTTATATGTTCCAAATAATTTCAGGGAATACAATCTCACCCTTAGCTGGTACAATGATTATTTTATCACGAGAACAAACTAGAAAAGAGAATTCTTGAAGAATCTTTTATTTATTAAACAAATAGCCACGTGAATTCTCAATTTGTTTTGCATTCCTTTTAAATTTAAATGGCCAACCGATTGTGCCAACTGATATTCATTCTACTAAACTTCTAGTTTACTTTTGTATGTGATTCCATCATCATGCCCATATTTGTATACAATAAATAAGTGAAAGACGGTAACCTTTTATGTAAATATTCATAACCCGCTTTGATTGTAGTATTCTGATAATATTTCATCTTTCAATAATTTACAATCTCAATATAATAATTATTTTCAATTCCTCTAATAATTAAAAAAAAAATTTGAGACTTACTACAACCTCAATATTGTGAATAATTTCATTCCTCCAGATAGTAATAAATTAGCCCTTTCGGAACTCTCAATTAATTTTGTTTACTACCACGAATTTCACAATGTCACTCTTATAGTGACATCTCCTTAAAGAGAAAATTATTATTATTGTCATGATTAAAAATACATTCAAGACTTATTTCTTGATAACCAATGACAAATTTGTTTACCAAACAACAACATTTATTTGGGCCATGACCACTACCTTTAACAGAAAAATTTATTTCTTTCTTGCCCTTTCCAATAATTCAATAAAACATACCAACAATATTTGTGTAGTAACGCAAATATATCTATGACCAAAATGGACCATTCATGTAAAATATTTTTCTTTCAATCTCCTTACACATCTCGTAGGAGGTGAGATGTGACTTTCATCCACAATATATGACATGTTCTTATCATACGCACACAAGTCACATTTTCTCAAAAAATGGACCATAACCATTTGTACTGTTCCATAAGTTTTATTAGAAACTCATTGTCAATGTTTTGGCATTATATGAATCACCTCAACATCACTTTAAAGATTAAATGTACAAAATGTACACCACTTGGTATTCTTTATTTGATAGAGGATGTATCTAACTTTTTAAATGGGGTTGAACCAACAACAAGTGCACAACTTCTCATACCACTTTGATGGATAAAATTCTTTTTACATTACCTTCACATTGAAGGACCATCTTAAGAAACATAGTTTCCAATAGCCTTTCATACCATTTTAAGACAAAATTACCTGTCACAATTGAAGACATCTTAAGAACCAATGATGTTTCTTCATTTAATTACGCACAATGATGACTATTAACATTTTACATACCCATATTCATACATTCAACCACTGTGTAATTTTTTAAACATATTACGATCTGCTACCACATCACATAAGAGAAATTGAGGCAAATTAAATGGGTGTATTTCATGACGTTCAGTCCAAAGTAGAAAACTTTGTTAGTCATCACCAATCCTTACTAATTGCATTAGTAGCTTTAAACCAATGCTTACCCATATAGCACCTTGGTCATGAGTAATGGGACTTGAACCCACTACACAGTACATGGTGACGGAGACACTTTAAATCAATGTCTTACACATTTGGTGCGGTGAAAACCATGAATTCACCGTCTTACCCTCAACAAGTCTTAATAAACGAATGTCATACAAAAATAAATATTGAATATCATAAATATAATTTGAAATTAGAGTTTTAAAATTAAATAAACTAAACAAAA
Organism: Solanum habrochaites; assembly: GCA_027704765.1. NCBI lineage: Eukaryota > Viridiplantae > Streptophyta > Magnoliopsida > Solanales > Solanaceae > Solanum > Solanum habrochaites. The sequence goes on from JAKWJA010002499.1 coordinate 38,365,204, forward strand.
CTAATTAATTAGAATACCATGTAAGAACCATAAATCCCAAGTAAAAATAAATTAAAAAAATGGTGTCCCACACTATTTTATGAGATTCTCATAAATTTACTAACCATTTCAATACCCACAACAAGCTTTGGTTAATACAAAATATACAAGATTGAAGTATACCTTGGCAGCCAAAGAATTACTAGATGATTCATAAAAATCAAGAAATACCCTACCATTGATGTCATTGAAGGAGAATGATCTACTCGTGTTTTGATAACGTATTGAAATTAAAGTAAAATAAGACAAAAAATAATAAAAGATATAGTAATCGAAATAGAGAGACAAAAGATAGATATTCTTATTCTTTTCAAAGTATTCATCAAATCTTCAAAGTGTAAATATGAACTCTTAATGCCTCTATTTTATAGTGTAGCATAGAGGCATACACCCCAGATTAGTCATAAAACATGACATTAACATGAATATAATTGGGAGGTTTGAAAGTTGAAAGGTGACACGAATAATGATTATAAAGGTTGGAGGTTCTTTGCTTCGGATCCTACGCCGTCCGTTCATAATGAGATGTCCTACCCGCTATTGCCTGTGGATGGAAGTGCGGTGGGGGCGGCGTAGGTGAGTAACTTCTTGGTATAGTGACATCCATATTATGTTAGTTTCTAACAGAGAAAAAACATTTTATTTTATTAAACTACCCAAACAAATGTAATTATAAACAAATAAAGGGACAAAAGGAAAGGTAAACTCTGAAGGACTTTACAGATTAATCACTCGACTTTCTTATATTTTCTTTTTTTCGATCGGCTTCCGTGTAGGGAAAAACAAAGTCTCTTTAAGTATGAGTCATTGTTTTCATTTTTATAGGGCCTACATTACCCTTACCCCACCACCGCATGCATAACGTCCCAAGAGGTGTCTAATCTCCCTCCTAAATATTCCAAGAATCATTGCACTGCTATATAGGAGGTTTTGACTAAAATAGAATTAGTCTAGGACGAAATAGCATGGGTGGGTGGGGGGGGGGGTTTTTTTTGTATATGCCGAAGTTAGTAAAGGAAACCTCAAAGACCACAGTAGAAGACAAGCTCGAAATATATCAAAAGACACAAGATTTAACGTGGTTTCCGGTCAATCGACCTACTCCACAAAGGTAGATGAGTCTCCACTATAAATATGAGAGTACAAATCGAGAGAAAGCAACCTCAACCAATTCACTTGGAACACATGGGAGGTTCACACAAGTGATAACGTATCAAGCTTGTGACCCATAATTCTCCTCCTAACCAAACTGTCCAAGCCTCGTTAAGACAATTATTAATGTCTGGTTAAAGTTGAAAGAACATGCCTCTATTTATAGATTTCTAAACATTTTTCTACCAGAAAAATGATTAGTCAATCTAAAATATTTTCCTAAAAGAAAAATTTATTTATGGTAAGAAATTTAGAGCAAATAAAATTCAATATATAGGCTCCTAATTGGCCCACCTAGACACCAAGTCAAACACATAGGAAGAGCATGTAGCACAAAAATATCATATTGACCTTTAGATTTCAATTATACATACTGCAAACACAAATAATTATGAAAGTTCTCATGATTAAGTGTGTGCGAACAACAAACAGTAGTATGCCAATATATCTAGCTTATATATTAATTCCGGAGGTGCAAAATTATTAACAAGGACACGACGAGAAAATAGTTTATTGACTATTTTTGAAGGGGCAGACCACTATTTAAAGTGCAAAAATTACTTAATTACGGTCTAAGTTAATTAAGATGGATTAGTTAAATGGGAGCATATAGGCAACAATGTTTAAGCAGTAGCAGATTATTACGGATGCAGAAATTTATTTTTTAGCATTCAGTTTATTAGATCCAGAAATATTATTATTGCTAATTAACATGCGGAGAAAGCCATTAATTCAAGTAGCCAAACAAAGCTTATTTTATTGCAGAAAATTACTTATTTTTAGGCATAAATCAGTCAAGAAGGATGTTTAAAGTAGCAGATTTTAGAAAACACATGCAAGCAAATATTAATGGGAATTAAGTGACAAGATTGTTTATTTAATGCAGAAAATAAACATTTCAAGCAGATTTGTATAGGAGCATGTTTTGTTGAGCAGTTCATATTGAAATTAGAAACTACTAGGCTGGTTTTAGTTATTAACTGACAAAAGAAATTATGTCACATAACAGTGGCATAAAATGCACAACAACTGTAATTCTAATTAATTAACATTGATTTTATTATTCGAGTCCTATAGGTATGATTTGTAAGTGAACATGCTGAAAAAATATTAATAAATTTCACATTATCAAATTAGGACATATCAACACTTAAAGGTTCGAACTTTATTCCTTTTAAAATTCATTGGCATATAAAGCATTTAGGAATTTAGATTACCAACATATCAAATTTTATTCAACTCTGATTAATTCAAACGAATTAATCAATATCTATATATTTATTCAAAAGATTATGCAACATGCTTAATGATCATTTATTACACATCTTTCTATTTTAAGATAAGGCAGGTTATACTTTCAAATTCTTCGCTAATCATATTACTCCTTCTCATCTCGATCCTTGCCCCTAAGCCAGAAATCACTCTCTCATGCTCCTCTCGCTCCCCCAATCCTATCAATTCAAGACAATATCATTTCCGTTCGAATATCACACCCCTCTTAAAATTTTTACCAATTTTGCTTGCTCCTCAATCTAGAACTATACACGACTTGATTCTCGTATAACCAGAGATACGTAAGCGGCTTAATACCAAAGTCTCGGTCGTATCCTTTTTTTTAACTCTATATCATTTCAATTGATTCTACTGACATCCCTCATCGGTCGGACAAAATCGACTAATAAGTCAAACTTTGATTTTCCGGTAATTCATTCAACATTCCTAATCAACCAAGGGACAGCTGTTGACACCTAATTTTGACTTACCTTTTAACTCTTCCAGAAGTGTTATTCAATTAGATTCATATTTTTAAAAAACAAAATTGAGTTTAAGGTTTTAGTCAGATTCTATCTAAACATTATATATTTTCTATGCATATTTTATAAAAACAAATTGTAAATATTATTAAAATATTTTAAAATTATGAATAAATTTGGAAATAATTATTTCATTCAAACGTTTTAAATTTAAGTAATTTAAATTATAATTAAAATATTATAATATACGTAATATTTTAATTAGATAACAATTTCTTTTTCTTTCTTTGAAATCTTTTAATTTTTACCGTAATATATTCTAATTTTTTTTTAATTCTAGTCAATCTAATAGTAACCTGCTTTCATCTCAATACTAGTCTTTTCAACTCCAATCCTATTTCAATCATAGCCTTTCAATTCCGATTAAATTGTAGCCTCTTTAAATCCAATTTTGGACCCCACCCTCTTATTTTTAATCTCATCCATCCACTCTAATCCATCTAACATGAAAGTTAATCTCAGCCCTACATCATACCCTTATCGAGCGGCTAAGGATAAATCCCCCTTTCTTCCTTTTTAATCTACCAAAAGCCCTGTAACCCAACATTATTCACTCTTCCTCTCTCCAAAGACCCGCCACCCCTCTCTCTCTCATAGTTTCCATGCTTCGGCGAGACACAACAGCTCGGCAAGGGAGCAGCCGGCGGAAATTGCTTACTGCAGACTCTCCCTCTCTTTTACCTTCTCCTCTTACTCGCTGCTTCTCTGACAACCAAGAGGCAACGACATCCTCTCTCTTCTCCTCCCCTTCCCATCTCTGCTTCTCTCTTCAAGAAACAACTGGGAACAACCAGGCGAGGTAGGAAGCAACTCCAGCACCAACGAGCAGCAACCAACACCATCACCGGCGCCTCCTCTCTCTTTTTCATCTCGGCGACCTCCAACAGCAGCCACCAGCGAGATCCAAGGCGGCAACAATCTACAACAACTCTAGTTAAAGTCAGAAACTCCGGCGAGGATGAAGAAAAGAAACAAAAGCTTTTCGATAGATATCCTAATTCAGAATTGAAAGTGATTTTGTAATACGTACTGATCTTCACTAATCAGTCCCAGCTCCGATTTTGTTTATTTTAAAACTCAAATCTTTGTGTTTGCCATTAAACATAAGGTGTGCATGTTAGTCCGTTCATTGTTTCATCCTTGGTATTTGAAGATCCTAATTTATGGAGCTGCTGATTTTTGTGGAATCTATGTTCTTCATTTTGCTTAAATTTTTATATGCATGATTGATTTCTAAACTATAGTTGGATGCATGCCAGTGTTTGATCTATGAAAAATCTATGCCTTCATTGCAATGTTCTTCTTTGATGATCTATCCTAATTTATTGCCAATGTTTCTTTGGTTGTTATAATTATAATGTGCTTGTTATTCAATAGGCTCTAAAAAATTGTTTTGGATTGTTATAATCATTTTTCAACTGCTTAACCTCTTGATGGAATAGAAACATTTGTTTAGTTATGCTCGGGTTTATACGGTAAGCAAACTGAACTGATTGTGATAAGAAGTAATATTAATTCCCTTGTCTTGTTGATTGATTGAGTGAATTTATTTTAGTTGTATGATTTATTAGTTTATGGTAATTGCTGATATGATGATATTCCTTGTTTTGTCTTGTATATTAATCATCTCCTGTGTTGTATTATAAATTGATTTTTTTACCTTAATTAAATTAAATTGGTAAGACGTTGGTTTGTTTATTTTGGTAAAATCTTTTGTGTTTGGTAAATTACATGACTGATTTTGTACACCGCTTATTGAGAAAATATGAATTTGTCCCAAAATTAATCCCATCCTTAAATTTTATCAATTTATGTGACTATCCTTGATGTCCTTGTCATTATTAGAACTTAAACGGATCTTACTTCTTTATTTATGAAAATTTTTTTTTACTTATGTGGAAATTTGTTTATTGATTGCATGCTCTTTTACTTGAGAAAATATTTTTAATTGATCTCCAAAATATTTCCTTCCTTTATTTGTGCCCTCTTTTTTACTATATAATCAGACTTCTCACGGTTAAACACAGACAAATTCACACATTCTAACAATTAGAAAGAACACTCTCTATTCTCCAAAAGAAAAGAAAATATGTACTGAAACATTGGATCATTCTTTGTGGTATTTTTGTGTTGCTGTTTTGGTGAATATCTCCTTAAAACACTTCCTTGCTTATAATTATTTCTGCTTGATTGGTTAGTAATTACTTCATAATTTGAATTTCGTCTTGTGTCATCTGCTATGTATGTTTGAAAACGAATCAAAAAGGAAGCATCAAGGTTAGTTTTCTTATCCCTTGTTTCTTAATGTGTGATCTTATAGTGTCTTGGTTACAATAATAGCATATCTTATAGTAGGAAGAAATTTAATATGGCCTTTGTTGCGATAAATATTTAATCATGGGAATGGTTTTTCATAGGGTGATTGATCTTTCCTGTAATTTGCACATCAGCTTGTATTATTGTCACATCCCGAAATCACACCCTAGAAGTTAGGGGCAATCTTGGATCGCAACCGACATACTTGAACTCTTGGAGGTCTTGTACAAGTTACAAATCATTTTTCACATAAACATAGTGAAAAGTAGTGCGAATTAAAAAATTTCACAAATATACTTCATAGTCTTTAAAAATTATTCATATAAAGCAATAGAAAATACTAAGTCTCAATTTCATCATCTTAAGACACAAAAGTAATTAGGAGACGTCTCATACACAATACGAAAATAGAAATGCTTAGCCTATTACAATACTTCAAATGGAAATATAAAAGACATATATTCCCTCATGTCAAATGAGGACATACTTCAACTTCTCTTGAATGATGCTACGGTCCAAGTCTTCACTTACCAAATGCTCCTCACCTAGCAACAACTATAAAAATAGAAAAAAGCATAGAATTAGTACAACCACAAGTACTAAGCATGTCATTATGCATAAAAATCATGAAAACAGACATTTATTGAAAATATGCATCTTTTATTTAAAATATCATAATATAATCATACGAACAACATTTATCAACTTAGAAACACATAAGGAAACATTTAAACTAAACATCACATTTTAAGAGTCACTTTACAATGAGTCAATTCACTGTTACAGTGAAGTCTCTTCATTGTACAATGAAATTTCCTTCCTTCAATTAAGACACCTTATAGCATGTAATTATCTCACTCAAAACTATCCTAAGATTGACTTAAGTCACACAAAGAGAGACCGCTCATACACCATTTCTAAATGTGCCTAAACGACCATAAAATTACTTAATGAGTCACATACACACTTCAAGACATCAAACATATCAGCATTTAGATAATATGACATTTCCTCATCAAAGACTATCAAAAGACTTACTTAAGTAGATCAATAAGGTAACGTCCATGATTGACCTCTTCAAGAATACATAAATAATCCTTAAGATTTCCTAAGTTTGGATCATGTCCACATGATCGAAATCTTCCCTAACTAGAGTCATTCTTAAGACTCATCTAGGTAAGATACGAAGTGACCATTCCTATGCCCTCTTCACACCTTAACTAGACAACCTTTAACTACTCTAGATAAGTACTTATTCCATTTACATACTTCATAACATAAGTCAATTAGTTCATTATTTCATTAAGTCTCATACATCACATAAAGGACATTCAAGTAATGGTCTTACACAAGACCTAGGGACTGTAACTAACACCTTCGAAGCCTATTGTGCAATGTCTAGATAGTGTCTAATATCACTACCTAAACTTTATAGAACTTCTCTAATGCTAGTAAGTATCCCACATGATGAGAATAGGCAATAACCGACATAGACCATATAGCTATACATGGAATTCGGAGTTCTAACTTATTCCAATGAGGGTATTCTACTTGCCAATGGTACAAACTTTGACACATCCAATATAGGCATATGGTTAAGGAAAATATGAAGGGCATGCTTTGTAATCTAATCTCATATTAAGTAGAACTACTTCCCTCACCATACTCACTCGGTGCTATCCTTAGTTGTCATAGAGTAATTCACACTTAAGGTTCACATAAAAGGGTTCCATAGTAAATTCATAACCCTATTACACTTAACCTTCCAAAGAAGTTCTTTTAAGGCTACCTTCCAATGGCGACAAGAAGCTCATGATGACTTTCCTAAGGTTAAATATTATGTCGTAGCCTATTACCCTTAAGTCTTTCATTCTTTTACTTTCATACCATTATGGATTACAACTTCAACAATCTTAACCTTACCACTAAGTCAAGGGTTTTCACATAAAAGACTCTCTTAACATCATTTAAGGTGTCATGTCATTCAATACTAAGAGAAATTAGCATCCTAAGTCAAGACATCACATATTCATACATACATCAAACAAGTGACACAAGTCAACCAAGACAAGACACCACATACTCCACTTTAACTAATAATACATGCCATTCTAGAAATACATAAGTATGATCTTCAAGTCATCCTATGAACTATCATAACATCATCAATATGACCATCATAGACTTATATAGTTAAGTAGGAGTAACCAAGACTCAACCCTAAGACTATACACACAAAGTCAAAGTCATAGTCTAACATGATCAACTTCACAACATCAATAGACCACATATAGTTTCACATTGCTTAACATGTAGATAGATATAATCATGCTTCACATAATCAACTACACAAATTTCCACATTACTTCAAAGAGTGCCGACAAGGCCATAATCATCATATTGCATAAAGTAACGCAGACAAGACTACATCAATTGCAAGTAAATCACATAGCACTGCCACCATAAGTGCACCATACCAATCACAACTTAATTGAAGTATAAAGAACATAAAAATAATAGAAATAGGTTGTCTTACCACCACAACATCCTCATCCCCTCAATTCGATGCTACATCATCCAATTCAATACCATAAGGCCCTTGCCATTGGCCATGAACAATAATTCAATGTGAAAACTATGAGAATCAATGAAACTAGGTATGATTTAATAGAGATTCATAAAAATCTGATACAACCTAGATATCAATTAAACACAATTATTACATCATTAGAAAGACCATAGAAATCTACACCATAATTAATCAACATTAGATCAATATCAAGTAACCCATAACTTAGTCAAAATCTAGAGTTCATCTAATTCATGGGTTCATAGGTAATTTAGGTTAAAATCATCAATACAATATCAATAAAATCGTTATTCAATAAACTTGATACTGCCCGTGGACACACCACTTGTTGGGATGGTCGACAATTGGGGTGAGAGCACGAGTCGGTGAGCTGGGAGTGGATTCAGAACTATTAGCCTCATCAGAGAAGGAAGACTGTGCAGCTGTGGGGGGCGCAGGGACTTCAGTAGACTCGGAGGCTTCCTCTGACCACGAAACTCCTAAGGAGCCAGACGCTCCTTCTTCATGAGTAGCTTACCCAGAAGGTGTGCCGTTCATTGTGCACTGCTTATCAGACTGGGAGGAAGTGACTACGCCGGAGGCCACCTTTTTGGGCGTAAATCTGGCAGCACGTGCAACTCGGGATGGAGTAGCAGTGCCTGGGGGCACGTACTTGGGGTCACGCTCATCATCAGAGCCAATGACCAGGTGGGTAGATGAGGCGACATACTTTGATCACCCCGTGCGTAAACTTGATCTTGTGTTGGTGCCATAATAGATAGTAGCTGTAAAGAATAAATAGTAGTATGAGAAGGAGCAAACAAGACGAGCAAAATCGAAACAAAATAAATATAAGAGCTAAGCTGTAATGACTTTTCTGTAGTAACACATAAACACGACGGACCAGGTGAAGGTTCGTGGTGAGTATGACGGACCGTCATGGGGTCCTTCATGTCTTACTTAAAACTATTTTTATGTGGAGACCCCTGAAGGAAAGTCTCTGACAATTATGACGGATAACCAGGATGGACTATCGTGATTATGACTTTCCGTCGTGGGATACTTAGAACAAGTATGGGGACCCTTAGGAGAGGGGTCTCTGACCGTCATGACGGTTTGTGCAGGACGGACCGTCGTAGGTGTCCGTCAGAGGACACTTGTACAAAGTATGGAGTCCCTTATGAGGGGGGTCTTTGACCGTCATGACGGTTATGCAGGACGGACCATCGAGGGTATAACGGTCTATCGTAGATGTCCGTAAGAAGACACTTGGAAAAAGTTGATGACCTTTAGGAACAGGGTCTCTGACAACCAGAACGGTTGTGCAGGACGGAACATCGAGGGTATGATGGTCTGTCGTATATGTCCGTAAGAGGACAGTTACAAAAAAATAAGAGACCCTTAGGAATAGGGTCTCTGACAACCAAAACAGTTGTGCTGGATGGACCGTCGTTCCGTCGCATGTGTCCTTTGGTAAACACTTGTAGAAAATTGATACAGTAGGGTGTTTGGGATGTTGGAACGGACCCTATGACGGTGCGTCGTGGGTACGACGGTCCGTCATCGAGGTCTTGTTCTGTCATTCAGTGAAAGAACTGATGATGCCACATTCATCCTCTGTGACTCACATGGAATACTTATTGTTAACCGATACTTTCTACCAAATACCTAGTAAACTAGAAATGTTCTAGAGTTTGAACAGGGAAATTTTAAGGATTCCAACCTTGTTAGACCATATTGGATCAAAGAATAAAGACCCATCAATAAAACACGCTAATACTAATTGAAAAACAAAGTTCATGTACAGGGGTAGAATAAGACCCCATCTTGGACAGTAGAAAGACAGCAAGTGAGGCACTTGGTTAGAGAAAGAACCACACCAAACAGACTTCGACTAGACGAGAGTGGATTTTTAGGAATTTTGGGAAATGATTCCGGTTGAAACACAGCAGGTAGAAAGTGGGAAGTTTCATTTGGAAAATGATTTGGTTGAAAGAGAGGTAGGAAGTTGGATTTTAAAGGGCGGGAATGGGGAGAAAGGTGAAAGAAACCGTTCAATTGAAGGGGTTGGGTTTTTTTATTAGGTTGAATTTTTTAAAAGTTCTCAACCGGTCGCGTCAGGTACGCTCATTAATGACCGCAACGAGTCCCCGGCGATGGGTCAAGTTCACAATTGCAAAACGATCCCTCATTGTTTTCCGTCGCGTGTGCCCTAGTTTTGAAACTAACTGAAAGACGTACCGTGCACCATGATATCATGAGACTATCCATCGCGTTCGTGACGGGCCGTCGATGGTCCCGTCAATGACTGCTCAGAGTGTTTTTTTGCAATAATTAATTCTGAGGATGTTCCTGCAAATTTAAAAACCCATTAGTATAAAATACTACCATTACTATAAATAACACTACAGTATGGGGTTGCCTCCCAAAAGCACCTGATTTACACTCGCGACACACTGAGTACAACTTGATTACTCAGACTTCACATCAGATGGTATCCTCGATCATTTATCGTCCATTATCGGTTGGTCATTCACTTTGAACTGCACACCCTCCTTAGTTTTGCCACTCAACTGACCATGAGGAATATTGGGTAACCAAGTAGACACTCCATTTGGACTTGAGCTTGCCCCGTAAACTGAACGCGCACCCTAAATTGAAATCAAACATCAAATCCCCCCAACCATGAAAACTCCTCTTTTTTTCAATTTTTCGGTCCAGGGTTACCGTCTGCATCTTTCGTTGTTCAGAGGGCTTGAGCTTTGCATAAGTTTTCAGGCGAAATTGATCGGTGCATCAAACCCATTTAAACCGTTGTTCCTCTTCAGTGCTCTCGTTCCCATTATTTTTAAACTTCTTCATGCCCACATGGCTTTTATGCCTAACAGGCTCATCAAGGCCTCCTTTACCTCCGTTCTAACTACTAGGTTCACTAGTTTTGACAATATCTGTTGAATCTATGTTATTTTACACTTCAACTTCCCACTATTGTTTTGAGGGTGTAAGGAATGGCACATTATGGAGAACCCCCAATTTTCTCCAATCTGCCTTGAACATATGTTGCAAATGTGGGAGCCCCCATCATATATTTCCCAGGGTGCCAAAACGAGAGAACTTTCCTTTTTAAGAACCAGTGACCTCTTTCATTCATTTTTGCGATTACGATAGCTTGCACGCATTTCGTACATAATAAAACCGCTACTAATTTACTTCAATTCCATTAGAACTCCCAAAAGGGGCCATAAATTCAATACCCCAAACATCAAATAACTCAATCACAAGAATGGGGTCTAGGGGAGCTCTTGCTTTCTTAAATGCCACCATCTCTTTGCATCTATTCATCTTTAGCAAACGCAGAGCAATACTTTATGAAGGTTGACCAATAGGACCCACATTGTATATTTTATGAGTGGTAGATACCAACTATGATGTCCACCAATGGTAAGGAATGGCAATGCCTCCCAAACACTCACCTCTTACATTCTGTCCCACAACGCCGGGAATAATCTCCGTCGGCCCCACTCCGATAGAAATATTGTTCATCCCAAAAGAACTTCTTCACACGTACTGAACTTTTCTTTGATGAAAGACAAGGTACGTGTAGTAATATCACTAGCCAGATAGTTCGCAAATATGTCGAACCATGGAATCAAGTCCCTGGTAAGGCACTAATACAATGCTCTCGGGGGAAAGTATCATCAATATAGTTTTATATCCCCTAACTCTCTCATAGATTCATATTCTAGGTCGGGACAGTATCGTCAACTTATTTTAAGGTCCCGTTTGTATCCCGCATTTCAAAAGCAAATTCTTTTTGCTGTAATACCCAGGAATCACCTCGGTTTCGTATCCTTCTTGCATCAATATCTAATGCTGAATTGTCAGTATGCACTTAACTCTAGTACCTAGCAGATAGAGCGAAAATTTTCAAAAGCAAGACTGCTACAAGGAGTTCCTGCTCATTCACTGTGTAGTTCTCTTGAACTTCATTTAGGGCTTTTACTAGCATAGTAAAAATTGGTTAAGGATTTTTGTTCTTGTCTTGTCCCCAGCTACTACACAAAGAGCAATACCCACTAGAATCGCAGCATCAACCCGACTCAATTGACAGTTTCCTTCCGGAGAAATGATAGGTGCAAGACACCAATTTTTTTTTAAGTCTTGCGGAATGCATTAAACAGGAATTCAATGAAAATAAAATTTACAATCTTCTCATCTCCAGCAAGTTTTGCACAACGGCGTGCATTTTGAAAAATCTTTGATGAATCTCCGGTAAAAACCCTGCCTGCCCAAGAAAGCTTCTCACAACTTTTCTGACGAGATAGGTGGGGGAAAGTCTTCTCTGTTCCTCGACTTAGATCGATCACCTCTATCCTTTTCTTAATGCGATGACCCAAAACATACCTTCTTTCACCATGAACGTGACATTTATTTCCCAGTTTAGTACTAAATTTGGCCAGTCTTCACATCTATTAAGCGCTTCGATAATTTTTCAAACAGCTACCGCTCGAAATGAGCATCACCAACCACAGAAAAATCATCATAAACACTTAGTAGTATCTTCCCTCTCCACCATGTCGGATAATTCTTCTCATATAGCTCTGAATGTGGCGGGTGCATTGCACAAACCCAAACGACATTCTTTTGAATGCACAAGGTCCCCATTGGCAAGTAAAAGTGATTTTTCTTGATCTATGTGCAATAGAAATCTGATTATACCACCGAATCAAACTCAAGAAAACAGTACCCCCACCCTTTTTTGGCAAGTCTATTCCAACATCCTTATCCTGGAAGGGCATAAAAAATGGTCCTTTTCAAAGTCCTGAAAATTTAATTTTCGATCCAACACACCCTCCATCCGTAACTGGTCTCATGCACAAGTTCATTTTTCTCATTGGGGACCATAGTCATTCCCCCTTTCTTAGTTACATTCACTGAGCAGGGCATACCAACTACTATCGGCGATTGGATAGATTTACTCCATGTCATCCAACCCCACTTTAATGATTTCATTCTTCACGACCTCTTGCATAGGTGGATTTAGCTCTCTGGTGCTTCATACTTGACTTATAATGACGCAGTCATCATGAGTTGGATTTTAATGAGAAAAATATACCTAGGGAGGGATCCCAATAATTCTGCAATAGTCCCACCCAATATCGCTTTTGAACCTTTTTAGCACTTTCACCAAACCTGTCACTTGTTGTTTCATTCAGGTCTGATGTCCAATGATTTCGGAAAAGTGTCGCCGATTTTCTAACGAATTCATACCTCGAGATGAGGTGGGAGAGCTTTTATTCTACCTTTGGATCCTCCTCATATAGATGGTTTCGCGGGTGGAGACTGCGTGTTATTTATAACTAACTCATATTTTCTTCAGTTTAAAACCGAACACTCATCTCTATCAAGAGCTAACGACTAATGACTCATACTCTTCCAATGCAATCGTTCTATATTTATATCACTCTGCTAATGCTTCCACACCTAGACGTTCTTCTATTTTGGGTCTCTCAGACGTCTCACCAACTTGTAAAGGATCTCGCAGATACCGATTGGAGCTGCACCATTGTGCCTCATGGACCTGCAATGTTAGGAAAAGTCACTTCCATCATTGTTTCAATATAAAATTTAATTTTCCCCCTTTTCTATATCTACTAAGTCTCTTCCTTTAGCAAGAATGGCCTCCAAGAATAACGGGCCTTCAAATCGACTTCCAATCAAGATACACAAATCAAACCAAAATATGAACGACTCAACCACTTTTACTAGTAGTATTATCCCTAATGCCTTTTTACTTTTCGATCGCCATCAGTAGCCGCAGCGAGTGGGCTTTGGATCACTCTAACCCCACTTCTTGTAAATAGAGAAGGGCATGATATTTTGCTTGCCCCCAGATCACATAATGCTTTCTTTCTTTCTCAAATGTAATACCTGATTGTACAAGAATAGGAATGCACCTGGATCTTCTTTTTTTGTACTAGAGGATCTTGGAGCAATAATAGCAATAATGCTGCATTCTATCATCATCCGCAAGTGACCCGTCTTTTCTTGTACCCAGATCTTTCCATCACTTGGCATAACCGGCGCGTTGGTTCTAAAGCTTCTACCCAAGGGCACTTGATAGAAGTTGCTTCACATTGTTATAAAACGGCCAATAACCATCCATCGGTCCTTTTTCTACCTTTGGGAAATGGGGGTGGTGGTCTAGGCATTGGAGTTACCTTTTTGGGCACTTCAAAATCTTTTACAAACAGTGGTATCTTCTACTTTACCATTAACCTTTAATACTTTATTAGTATCTTTTTGTCACCTTTTTCTCAGTTAGATGGCATAGTGGGTCAATGGTTTTATTTACCACAACCGCGAGAAGTGATTGCCAACAATGTCCTCTTTTTTTGATTTTGGGTAGTGTTGCTATAAAGTGCCCCGGTTGCGTGTGTTCAACAATCTAGATAATTGGGGTGAATTGTAACCTCAACTGCTGAACTCGATTTGCATGTGTATAGGACTTTTTGCCCAATACCCGCTAAATCCTTCCGCATGCTCTTTAGTGTGCTCTCATCTAGCATCGACCTCCTCCTCATAAATTTTATGCAAAATATCATCAATTCGCAACCATACTACCCCTCCACCATCCCTAGGAATAAATTCACGATTTTGGGGAGGGACATGGCCCATCCTATTCATTTCTATTCCCAAGTTACCCCTATTGAAGTTTTTTCGCGGTTGTAATTTCCTTCTGACCTAATTTGACCCTCACGTTATAGTTTACCTAGATCTGACCTTGGTTTCCCTTGACCTTGCACCATTCCTCCGATTAGATCCTTGGGACTCGGTCAGAAACCCCCGTCTGCTCATTTACTGCATAGGACTCCTCTTGCATATAGCATTCGTGATTTGGTGGTGTGGTTAGACAAGTATGTTGACTACATTTATATTTTCCTGCACCCCTCAGTGACATGTTTAATACCAACCCAGTCAGTTCTCATCTGAGCCATCTCTTCAACGATCTCATCTGTGGCTTGGTTGTGAGTGGATTACAATACGAAGGTATTTCTCCCTGTATCTGACTTCCTAGTATTCCCTCTTTATTGTTCCGGGAGATTTTCTCTAATTTTCAAATCTCAGCAAAGACACTCTCCATTGAAACACCCGCTAAGTATCCAGAACACCGCTTTATTATATCATCCTGTCCGACGTAGAAGTATTCCTTATGGCTTCTCATCATCTAGGCAGTGATTGGGGACACTTCTAAAACACGAGTGGAATCTATACCCAAGAACTACTAACTGACTCTCTGGTAGTGCCACAAAGTTGTTCACCCCTCGGTCTTGTGATTTATTTCTTAGAGATCGGTAGTAGCATGCTAAGACTCGTCCTTAGTTGGTGCCAAGTGAAAATTGAGTTATAAGGGAGCTCGATGTACCAATAGCAAGCTTCCCGTTCAGTGATAGAGGAAATATCTTAGCCCTATTACACCAAGTCCAATTCAGGTATCCCTACAACACCTTTTGCACACTGCCTTTATTTTGCTATACGTGCAATGTGGAATCCTCAAAAGGTTAGCCCTGGAAACAACTCTGGTAGGGAACTTGCATACGGATTACTAGTTTACCACCAGGTGTGGCCTGGACGTATAGGGGAAAGACAAGTGTCTATCCGGAGTCTTCTATATTGTGATAGACTCTTAGTATTCTTGGGACGTGGAGCGGGATAGTGTCCCCTTCCTGTTGGTTTTCACCACCAACCACACCCGGCAATCGTTTAACAACTGACCATGAACATCAACCGGAGCTGGAATGTTCTGGTTTGGATCATCATCATTAATCCCCAATTTCGTTCATGTGGCGTAGTGTACGCTCTAATTCCCGTGACGTAGGGTTTAGTTCTGCAAGAATAAAAAAAACAAGAAAAAAGTAAAAGTAACAAATCTCGACTAAACTACAGTAATAATTTTAAGTTAATGTAAAAGTTCCTTTCCCCGGACCGACGCCAAATGATACCTCAACTTACTTCTCAAAGAAGAAGTAAAGCAGGTCCGTATCAAGTAAAGACCCAAATACTGAGGTTCGGATCGTTCTCCCAATGAAAATAGTTCCGACTTAAATCATATATTCAATCTATTATTAACTAACTATTTAGTCAATTCTTTCCTTAGAACAAAGCATAAAAAGGGTTTTTTTTTATTTCTAAATGACTGAAACTAATTATATAATTTCCACAATAGAAAACTACCAAATTCAAATTTGGATTTAAATCATTCCTTAAGTAACTATGGTTTTCGGTTCCCCACAGGTTTTCTAAACTTTATAATTCTAGCTATAACAATTCTTTTCTAGTATCTTGCATGCAAAGTGATAAGTTATTATTTTCTAATCCTTTGTCAGGCATGTAAAAAGTTCACGCTCCACTTTAGTCCGCTAACGTGTGTTTCGATACTAACCCTACCTTTAACCCCATATTAAGACTGTATTCAATCTTTGGACTAAGTTATTACCTTGTAACCAATCAATGCTAGCCTCTTAAATAGTTCCACTAAATCTATGTTCATAATTCTTTCCTATTATCATACTGTCCTTGGTCCTCAATAGCATTAAGGAAGTTCTAACATTGGACATCCATTAAAAGGACCTTCTAGCGAAAGATTCAGCAATACCTGCAGACACTATTCTAAGAATTTGTTATTTTAAGTTAGGTTTACCTCTTATTCGCCTAGGTTCCCACACCCTAGTTATGAGTTTAGTTACTCATTGTGCAAATCAAAATATTCATATATTGACATAAGAATTCATGCACCTTACGTCAATGAGAGATAAACTCAATAATTTACTTGATTGATTACCAATTCACCAAACATCAAATCCAGGAAAGTGTACTCAATCCAAAAGTGTAATAAATCCAAATAATCCCTCACAAAGAATATAACATTAAAGTGTCTAATAACAAGATCTAACCCACCCACAATGAGTTTTTCGACGGACCGCAGAAAAAAAGGCACGACGGGTCTTCTGCTTGCTCTCTTCATTACCTTGACAGTGGTTATGACGGTTCGTCACGCACAACAATCCCATCGAGGGTCTTTCGTTCCCTAACACTTAAAAACTCTTGTTATATGGGTACTATACTGGACTACTTCTATAATCATCATTAAAACCAGCAGGACGGAACTGTCATGGCTACGACGTCGTCATCTCACTTTGTAACCCCACACTTTGTTAGACTTCCCATCTTCTTCAGCAAGCTTCACATGAGCACCTCGCCACAACACAGCCGACATAACGTCACAAGCTCGTAGTGGTTACTTTTCTCTTGCATCTTGCTAAGAACTCCTCATTCAACTTGAACCCCAGATTTCCTGCAATAAAGAAAATTACATAAAATTATACAAAAAGGCTTCTTGACATACACCCTAAACGTAAGGCACAAACACTTAAAATACTAGGAACAACGGTATATCACCACCGTGCTGGTATGCTTCTAGGTCCGGGGAAGACTCTAGCTAGTAGCCTCAATCAAGAGCTAGTGGTAAGGTTCCTCCGATTGATTTACTTCCTGTTATATGCAACCAGAGGCAGTGGCCTCATTATACCCCGAAGAGTGGGCAGACCATGATACTAATGCATATGAGGATCCAGATGCTCCTTTAGAACCTGAGGCAGACCCAGATGGTGTGCCGATCAGTGTGTGCTCCTCATTAGAGTGGGAGACAGTGACTATGCCAGAAACCACCTTCTAGGGGTGCTAATGCTTGGAGGGACATACTCGGGATCCCTCTCAGTGTCGGAAGTTCCTGTCATCCAAAGGGTTGGTGCCACAAACTTAGAGTTGCCCCTGGATTAAACGATGTCCATTTTTGGGGCTATATGTACCTGTAAAGAAGTTATTAGTCTCATTGAAATCATACTACACACTCGAAATAGCAAAAACAAAGAAAAGAAATAAAAAGCACAATCCAGTTCAGACCTACACTACTGGTTGATGAGAGCTATCGATGGGTCGTTGATTATTCGACGGACCATCAATAAGGTCCTCGTTGGACACATAAAATCTATTCAGGTTACTTACTTCTTTAGACCTTTCAATTTGAGATGAAGGACTTGCAAAATGGCCCATCGGTTACACGACGAACCGTAGTCCACTTGCGTCGTCTAACACTTAGAATTTTTTACAATCTATGACAATAGGGTCTATAAATGAAATGACGGACGTGAAGAACAACCCGTCGATCAATCGACAGACCGTAGTCCACTTCCATCTTCTCAGACTTAAACAAATTTATGGGTGGGTCAATCGACGGACCTTATCGATGACCCATTGATCCATCGACATTTCGTCGATGAGGTCTCGTGTTGTTGGCCTGAGGCAGTTTTAAGGCCTTGTTTCCAATTCCTCATTTTGACTCATTTGAAGACCCAAAAAAGTGTACCCAAAACATAACAATAATGGAAAGACACTTTCTTCATTCTTAGGGTTTCGATTTCACAAGATTCATGCTTTAATCCATCGATGCTACAAAACCCTATGTCAGAAAGTCTATCATTACTATTATAATAACATTTTAAATAGATTACACCTTAAACCAATCACTTTCTATAATTCCAAGGGACATTTACACAAGTTTCGACAAGAAAAAACACATAATTATAGTCCCTAAGTCAAGAACCACTTTCTAATTTTCGTTTCCAACAATTTATGAACGAGAATTCATAAAGGAAAGGGAATCAAAATACCCCTAATCACTTTCTATAATTCCAAGGGACATTTACACAAGTTTCAACAAGCAAAAGTACATAATTATAGTCCCTAAGTCAAGAACCACTTTTTTATTTTCATTTCCAACAATTTATGAACGAGAATCCATAAAGGTAAGGGAATCAAAATCCTCATAAGTGTAGAGGAGTGATTGGGAGAGTTATCCTTGCAATAACCTACGTGCCCGACTTGAACATTGACCGGATAAATCAATGGGAACAATTTGGAATTTTTGGGAAGAAAAGGGTTTTGGAAATTTGGGAAGTTTAAAGGAATCTAGATATCATGGAAGGAAAAGATGTGTTTTTTCTGAAAAATGAAACCCCGTCGACAGTCTGTAAGTTAGTCGACGGAACGTCGACTAGACCATCGATTGCAACTATACTTAAAAAAATTTCAAGACATACCTGGGATCCACTGACACCATCGACGTTCCATCGATTGAACAATGGACCATCAATGGGGTCCGTAGATTATTGCACCAGACTATTTTCTTTAGAACATTGGTTCGGGTCCCTATACATTTAACACCCATTAAGCTATTATTTTTGTATTTTTCTAGACTCTTTTGCAACACGAAACGTAAATTAATCTTTAGCCAACACTAATAACATATAATAAATATAAAACATGAGGATGAGCAAAACAAAATAACATAAGAAAATGCGACTATTCCTATAAAGAGAATAGAAGCCTTTTATTGGGTAGAGGATACACCTTGGGTTGCCTCCCAAGAAGCGCTTGATTAAACGTCGCGGCACGATGCAAGATCCTTGATTACTCAAACTTCATCAAAGTGATATGCCTCAACCACTTGATGGACACTCTCCACATGCTTAGGTAGACCTTGATCCTTTTCCCATTGATTGCGAAATTTTTACCCTCTTTATTCTCGAACGCAACCTCTCCTTGTGGAAACACTTTGGTGATAAGAAATGATCTCGTCCACCTGGATTTGAGTTTGTCTATAAATAAGCGTACCCTAGAGTTGAATAGAAGTACCAAGTCCTCAACCGCATATTCTCGCATTTCAATCTTTTTGTTGTGGTACTTGTTCAATTTCTCTTTGTAGATGGATTAACTTTCATACTCTTTTAGGCTAAACTCAACAAGCTCATTTAACCCATTAAGTCTCTTATCCACCGCTTCATTCCAATCCATCTTCAGTTTTTTCATAGTCAATATTTCTTTGTGCTCTAACTCGACTGGTAAGTTACAAGTCTTCCCACACACAAGTTGGTATGAAACATACCTATGGGAGGATTATATGAAGTCCGGTAGGACCAAAGAGCGGCATCACACCTCCTGACCAATTGGTTCTATTAGTATTCACCAATTTTGACAAATTTTTCTTGATTACTCGATTTGACACCTATACATGGCCACTCATCTACGTTCTACGGATTGATAAAGAAGTGCCACATTATATGAGAGCCCCATATTTCTTTCTCCATAGCCCTTTGAAAATATCTATTGCAAAAGTGGTGAATCCTCCTCCATCACTTATAAGGGGGAATTGGGCTCTAGTTGTGCCAACTCTGGATAAGATGTTCTTTTTCAAGAATGCGGTGACACATTTCCCTTCATTGTTAGAAAGCGCTATAGCTTGTACCCATTCTGACACGTAGTCCACTACCACGAGTATATACTTCATCCCATGAGTACTCACAGACGGAAAATCTATGTCCCCAAACATCAAACAACTCAATTACAAGAATAGGATTTAGAGGGAGTTCTTGACACTTCGAAATTCCTCCATCTGTTTGGCACTTATCACATGACTTGGGGACCCCTGAGCATCTTGGTGAATTGTTGGCCAATATTACCCACACAACAAAATCATATGGGCAGTCTGGATACCGCTATGGTTTCCCCCCACAAGAGAGGAGTGACATGCCTCTAAACCACTTAATATCTCAACTTCTGACACACAATGGTGAATAAGCCCATTAGCATAACTCCGGTTTAAGTAAGGATCATCCCAAAAAAACTTTTTCACATCATACATGAACTTCTTCCTCTAATAAAAGGACAAGTCTGATGGGACTATATCACTAACTAGATAATTCGCAAACTCGGCAAACCATGGAGTCAAATTGTGAGAAATGGCTAATACATGCTCATCAGGGAAGGTATCATCAACTTCCACCTTCTCACCCACTTCTCGCATAGCTTCATCCTCTAATCTAGAAAAGTTATCGGCAACTTGATTTTTAGTCCCTTTTCTATTTTTTACCTCAAAGTCAAACTCTTGCAATAATAGCACCCATCTAATCAACAGTGGTTTTGCATCTTTATTTGCCATAAAGTACCTCAAATGAGAGTGTTAAATATGCACTATGAACCTTGTGCCAAGAAAATAGGAGCGAAAATTTTGAAACGCAAATAACACCGCAAGAAGCTCTTGTTCAGTCACATATTGTTCTTTTGGGCTTCACTTAGGGCCTTACTTGCATAATAAATTAGGTGATGGATTTGATCGCTCGTCTCTTTCACAATACAGCAAGAGAACCCTACTATCATCATATATCACCTCACCTTCAATGTCTCGCTCTCCAATTTGGGATAATTTATTGTCCGGACACCAACTTATCCTTCAACTCTCCAAATTCTTTTAGACAGGATTCATCAAAATAGAACTTACATTCCTTCACTTGTAATTTGAACAGACGTTGTGCAATTTTTGTGAAATCATTAATAAACCTCTGGTAAAAGCATGAATGTCCTAGGAAACTTCTCACACCTTTTATAGAGATAGGTGGGGGGAAGTCTCTCTATAACTTCAACTTTCTCTCAATCGACCTCTATCCCCTTATCGGATATGCAATGTCCCAATACTATATATTATTTCACCATAAAGTGACATTTTTCCCAATTAAGCATAAGAATGCAATCTTTAGATCTTTTGAGAACCTCGGCCAAGTGACTCAAACACCGATTAAAAAATGTGTCGACAACAAAAAAATCATCCATGTACACCATATCAGAGAATATCGAGATCATACATCGCTGAAATGTGGCTGGTGCATTACACACCCGAATAGCCATCAAGAAAATAGTACCATCCTTTTCCTACGAGTCTATCTAAAATCTGGTCCGTGAAGGGCATTGGGAAATGATAATTTGATTCTATGCATTCCATTTTTGATAATCCATACAAACTCTCCATCCGATCACCATCCTTATAGGAACAAAGACGTTCCTCTCATTAGGCAATACTGTCATTCCCCCCTTTTTGGGCACACACTGAGAAGGGCATACCCAACTACTATCTGCAATAGGATATATGACTCCGGGTCCAACCACTTAATGATCTCTTTCTTTACTACCTCTTGCATAGGTTGGTTCAACCGTCTTTTGTGCTCAATACTTGGATTGTGATCGAACATGAGTTGGATATTGTGTGAAAAAATACCGGGAGGAATCTCAATAATGTCCGCAATAGTCAAATCAATAGCTCGTTTGAACCTCTTCAAAACCTCCACTAAACACTCTACTTGTTGTACATTCAATTCCGCTATAATGATTACCGTCAAAGTGTCATCTGTACCTAAGAATACATACCACAGATTAGTTGGTAGAGCCTTAAGCTCTAATTTTTGAGCCTCCTCAATAGATGGTCTTGTGGGTGGAGACTCGTGATGCTTCATATCTAAATCCATTTTTTTTGGTTTGGAACGATATTCATTTCACTCAAGTGGCGCAACCAAGGACCTATACTCTTCAATACCATCACTTGCAAAATTCATTATCACAGCGGTTAGAGATTTGACACCTATGCATTCTTTGTTTTGTACCTCAGACATACTCTCAATCTAATAGGATATAACAGATACCGTATGGATCTCACCACTCTGCTTCATGGACCTACAAATGTTGAATGTTGCTTCTTCATTATTAAATCTAAAATTCTTCAGCCCTTTCTCCATATTAACCAAGGCACGACAAGTGGCAAGTAACGGCCTTCAAAGAACAATAGGAACCTAAAAGTCTAACTCATAGTCAAGGATCACAAAATCGGAAAGAAATATAAACAACTCCACTTTCACGAGCACATCATGGAGTATCCCAATGGGATTCTTCAGTGTTTGATCGTCCATCAGTAACCACATTGAAGTAGATTTTGGGTCACCCAACCCCAATTTCTTATAAATGGAAAGAGGCATGCGGTTTATGTTTGCGCCAAGATCACATAGTGATTTAGAAAAGTGTAATAATCCGATTATAGATGGAATAATGAAAACGCTCAGATCTTTATTTTTCAGCACAAGAGACCTTGTAGCAATAGCACTACAATACAACATTCAGTGATCATCCTCAAAACATACCAATATCTTCTTTATAACCATATCCTTTGTAAATATAGCATAACCGGACATTGTTTCAAGAGCTTCTATCAAAGGGACATTGATGGACAACTGCTTTAACATAGTGATAAAATGCAAGTAATTACCATCCTCAATCTTATTCACTAATCTTTGAGGGAATGGTGGTGGAGGTCTAGAAATAGGGACCACTTTCTGAGGCACCTTTGCGTCTTTCACTATTTTGTCGCCAATTCTCCACTAGTTTCCACCACCTCTTTGTCTTTTCTCATCACATCTTCTACCATAGAAGACATAGGTTGATCAATAGTTTGCTTACCTCCTCGAGTAGTGACTGCTATGCAATGTCCATCATTTTTAGGAGTTCGGATGGTATTGCTAGAAAGAGTGCCCAATTGGAGTGGCTTCACAATAGTGGACAATTGGGCCATTTATAATTCAAGATTCTTAATAGAGACCACATATGCATCCACCTTTTGCATAATTTTTGTTAAAAAACCTCGCAATTCCTTGGCGTGCTCATCGTTAGCATCAAAAATCATCATCATGTTTTGTAACATATCCTCAACTCGTGCCATACTACCTCCACCATCCCTAGGAGAAACTTCTCGATTTTGAGGTGAACATAGGGCCCACTCTGATCATTTCTGTTACCATAGTTACCCCAGCTGAAGTTGTTGTCGTGGTTGTAGTTTCTATCTCAAACATAGTGGCCCTATTTAATGTAGTTACCATAGCTCCGACCTTGATTTCCTTGACTTGATGCCATTTCTCCTGATTGGAGCCTTGTGTGTTTGGTCGGAAACCCCCCGTCTGATCATTCACTGCATAAGTATCTTAATCATAATAATACTCATCTGCTGGCGGTGGTGGTTTAGTCAAGTAATTCACGATACTTACCTTTTATTCACCTCCAGTGACATGTTTCAATACCAACCCAAGCTCTGTTCTTATTTGAGGCAACATCTCACGAATCTCATTGCCCGCCAGAATTATGTGGTAGTTCACTGCAAGGTGTTTTCCCAGTTCCTGTCTTTTCTTTCTAGTAAATTAAAGCCTTATTGTTACGCAGAAATTTTTCCTCCAACTTCTCACGGATCTCGGTATAGTGGCGCCATCTACCATAAACACCTCCGCAATAGTAACGTATAGCTACTTTATTGTTATCTCGTTGACCTCGATAGAATTACTCTTTCCTCACACTCATCATCAATGCGGTGGTTTGGGCACTCCTCCAAACGAAAGTAAATCGATCCCAAGATTCCATTACTACTCTCCTCCTCCCGGTAATGGCAGAAAGTTTTTTCACCTTCGCTTGTGGCATTAAGCTTCTTGGACACTGGATATTACTTATCTACGAATAAATCTCTTAACTGATGCCAATTGTAAATGGAATTATAGGATAGCTAAGTAAACCATACCGCTGCCTCTCCCATCAATAATAGAGGAAACACCCGCAACCCGATGACGTTCATATCAAAATTTTTCCTGCCTACATAACTCTTACAAACAGATCTCAATTTAGCTTTGTGGGAATGAGGAACATCTGATGGTAGTCCTGAGAACAAACCCCTCGTGTGAGCATCTGCATCAAACTACTGATCACCACGAATGTGTGCCAGTGGGGTAGAGGAGGTAGGATGAGGGGTCCGTCAGAATTAGTGATGTTCATGTTTCCCCTATAGATCTCTAGAGGTCGTGGGGGTGGACATCTACCCGTAATGGCGGCTGATGAAGTACCCAATCACCTAGGGTAACAGGGCTTCGTTGATTGTTCATTCTCCTTAAAGTACGATTTAGTTCTGCATCGAACGTGCTAAGCGGATCTCCTAGGCTCTGTGTACTTGGCATACACTAGAACTAATCCTAAAAAAAACAAAAACAAAACAAAAGTAAAATCAGGAAATTGTTGACTAAATTTAATATTGTTATTAAAATTAATCTAATAGACACTTTTCTCGGCAGCAATGCCAAAATTTGATACGCTCAAATTACACATCTCTAAAGAAGTATAAGCAGTCGTATCAAGTAAAGAACCCAACTAGTAGGTTGGGGTCGATCCTACAAGGAAAATTGTTTAGACGTAACTTCAATGGACAATTATTGCTATTTAGTCAAGTTATTTCCAAAAGCAAGTAATTAAAAGGGGGATTTGTGACACCATCTTTGTTAAAAATTCTAAGAAATAAGTAATAAGAGGCACAGAATTCCCCGTAGGATCATAACCGTATTCCTAGTCTATAACATTCCTTCCTAGTGATTTTAAATCAAAGGTAAGTTAGGTAGCCTCAATCCTTTAGTCCCTGGAATCAGAGTTTCACTCGCGCTGTCCCACACCGGTCGTACTGTCTGCGGCTGTGCTGCAGCCGGCATCGTTTGTATACACTAACTGCCGGTGCTCTGCCGCGTCTGCGCTTTCTCCCGTGTGCTGTGCTGCCTTACTTCCGTCTGGCGGCGGGTTGCAACATGCATCGATCGGATGTTATGACTTGTTGGTGAGGCAGAACAATCGACCACGAGCTAGATTCCATCATGGACGCGGACGGTGTTAGACGGCCGCCATCGCTTCTAAGATCGTCGTCCTTCCGTTAGCGGCGCCCCGCCGCCCAACTCTCCCGCTCTTCGCGCTCTCCTTTCCGCTCCTACCGTCGTTTTACTCCTCCCCTACTCTGCCTGGCTCTCCCTCCATTCTTGGCGGCGCGGGAAGTAGCATCAAGGCAGTGAGAACAGTGAAAACCATTAAAGACGTGGAAAGGAATAAGTAATGAAGACATGCAAATCCTATTGTAGAAGTTGTAGGTAGCAAGGGTGTAACGTTGTTAACTCACCATGTTCCCACAACCCTAGTTTGGCGATTAGTTATTTATGGTAATAGACACAATTCATAGTTTTAAGAATGAAATCATGAGTTTATTTTGCATAATTAAATAAAAACTAGAAATCGACTTGAATGAGCAAGAAAACCTTGAAACCAAATCCGGAAATTGAATTACTGCTCAAGTTTGCAAACCAAATCTCCAAACCTAAACTAGAACAAAATACAATGTCTAAGCTCAAAAAACTTGTTTTTAAACCCTATTAATAGAAAACATTTTCCGAAATTAAAAGGAATCAAATAAGGGAAAGTTGCCAAAACTGGATGTATTCGACGACCCCCCATAGATGATTGTCCGATGAAACGTACGAATCAGTGGACTGCCTATGCCTCCGTTATTCCAGACTATAGAATCCTTTTCGTCATTGCATTGCATTTCTCTCTTAAGTAATTAATAACAGGGTTTGTTGTCCGTGTATGTCTACTGTTTATTTCGAGTGTCTGGCTGTTCTCCAACTTTTCCTAGAATTTTTCCAACTTTTGGTACTGGAATATGTCTGGTCTCATCAACGGTTGAATAGGATAGTTCGTCGGTCTGTCGATCCTCTCTGAAGCCCCACACTTTATCAAATTTCCCCGAGTTTTTCCAATACCATGATCTTCAATCAACTGTCACAAGCTACGGACTTTCAATGGAACGACGGACCATCGATATCGTTCGTTGGTCGCTTTTGCACTTTATTTCAGATGCCTTCTCCATTTTATTTCTGGACATATTTCCTATAAAACAAACATAAAAAAATTTTAAAACTATAATTAAAAAAATATAGACACACACAACTCTTAAGGAAAAAGCATTTAATAAACCATTAAACCATAGTACATTACAACATACCCCCATCTTATGCTTTTGGCATAACTTGTCTATTTTAATCAAACCAATAATTCACGAGGATTATGGGAGATGGGTCAAGAAAGGTATAGTATTTATTTAGTTTTTCCGAAGGAATGTTAAGGAGAGTGTACAACAGAGGTTCACACACTCACAAGAGAGGTCACAAAGGAGGTATATGTCAATTTGTCTCACACTGTATAAAATATCCTAATATTATTTCAAGATAAATTATTACTTAATTGACTAGAAAAACAGTGATATTCTAGTTTTATTCATGCATGGTTTAAAGTAAGATTATCACACTAGGCATCAACACTTAAGGCAAACAAACTACGCACTTTTGCTAGTGTGTTATGGTCATCACAAGAGAATGAATTTGATACATGCCTAATCGCAATGATATGCAAAGATTTCACATATTGACTATGCAACTTCTTCAGGTCTCGTTCTAGTCGCAAATTCATATTTTTTTGATTGAGAGCACAATTCAAGTCATCAATATTGATATAAACCAAGACTTAAATTTCCAAGAGAACAAGCACTTTCACACCAAGCGGTGGCAAAATTTTTTGAAAAATAAATTTTTTTTCAAACGTCAAAATCATTTGCAGTTTAACCAAAAGAGGAGCGATAAGCTCAAAAAATTGCACGAGCAACATAAAACATAATTTTAGAAACAGACAACCCAAATATATACACAAAAACAAGTACAACACAAAATGTGTGAACCTCACCCCAACACATATAAAATGTGTTTGTCATCAAATGGAAGTATCAATATTGAAAAAAGTAAATCAAGGTAAGACAAAGAGAAGACAGAGGTAAAGAAGGATCTATCTATATAGTCTTTCCTCCTATTGGAACATCAATGCTTTGGTCAGCAGTTTGTACATGGCATCAGTGACTAGAGCCTCCTCAAAAGGTGTAATAGTACTAGATCCACTGAGAGCTATTTTGGGTGTCGCATCAGTCATGTCTAGGTCTCCTTCTATACAATAGTATCCACTAGGCTTGGAAAATTTCCAAATATATGATTCTCCTATTCTTTCTCCTGAGCTTGTATCACTCTTATTGGTTTCCGCACATGCATAACTATCTACTATGTCGTCTCTATGCATGTCCCTGGTGGTGATCGAAGAAATCTCCAAAATCACAGGGACACCTTCATCATTATACATCCTCATTAGATAGTTGAAGTCGATAAACTTTAGATACTTCACGTCCTTCTGCATATCTGCAATATCCACATTCATAGTCGGTATCTCAGTTGTTCTCCCTTGTTTGCTCTCACAAGTTATCAACCAGAAAATCAAACCATTTACAAAGTCCTGGAATGAGGGTATGTGAAGTAGATATGTTTCTCTCTGTCATCCTTGAGACTGATCTCTCTAGCCTGGTCGCCCTCGCCTTAGGTGATTGGGTTAGATTCCCCTTCTTTAGGTTTATGGATTGAGTAATTTTGATTGTCTATCAAGAGGAAGAGGCGCCTCAATCTTATGAAGAACAAAAAGGAACTGAAGTACGTAATGGTCCAGGGACCAGAGTGGGTGCATATGCATCTGCAGGTACCAAATTAACATCGATCTCTAGAGAGGTGTCTGCTTGAGCTTCTCTTCTCCTGTCATACCCTAACGTGTGTAATCGGCCTAAATACATACGACTCAGTAGGAATTAATGGTACCTCAATGTCTCGGCGTAGTTTTCTAAGGCACTCCCCAGCAAACATCTTCATATTTTCTGTAACTAGAAAGAATGCAAGGATTCAGCTTCTGTTTGGCCCTCACGACCATCTCCTTCAACGTCAAAAACCTTAGATTTATACTCCCCATGGACATGATACAACCTAGGAAATCTACCTTAAGAAGGCATAAACCAGACTCGTCCTTGGATGGCATGATGGTGCTGCTGATGAAGCAAAACCAGAACCTGGTAGCGACGTCCAGATCCCTATTCTCAATAGGAGTTCCAACCTTGATCAATCTTTTTGTGTCCTTAGATATCACAAGAGACAACCACTCCTTCATATCATCTAATGGTGCAGTAGTGGGAAATCTCTCATACGGATGTACACAATGAAATAGCCTTCCCATCACGGTTTTGATATGCTCGCAATATCACTCTATTTGGGTGCTTCTGACTATAATCAACCTAATTGATATAACTCACTCTCCTGGTCCTTGTTATTAGGCACTAATGGTCCAAAATTTCTGTAGAAGTCCGTGACCTAAGAAGGTATGTATGGGCCTCGGGGCTTTGTGAACTTATCGAACTCATGGAAGGGTATGGTTTGTAGGACATCACAAGTTTTTTCCTGTCAGACCCTCCACCGACAATAACTTTTCCTCTATTATGGTATGCACCACAACTCCCTTCAATCTCTTCAACATTTGATTTTGAGACATCAAAAGTGGTGAAGGGTCACTGGAGGTGGCTATGTTGGTTCTGAAACTGGCACATGAAGAGTTGTGATTGATGTATCCATGAGGGAAGTTGTATGACGAAACTTCCGATGAATGGGGGTTGACATAGATTTTTGAGTCTTATCTATCATCAAAATAATGGTTAGATATATTCAATATCATCCCACTCAATATTTTTCTCAGCAACTACTCCTTTCTTTGCTATTCTCTTCCTCTTTTTGCATTTATCCCGTTGGAGTTCTTTCCCTTGTCTCTTCAGAGAATTTGACCCTTCTTTATTTATATGAATACCTTGCGCTTGGATCTATTGTGGTTGCGTGATTTGATTAATATGTGACATATATGTAAAAGATCGCGATTAACAGTAAATCTTTTGCAAAAAACTTTGCCAATATAGTTTGCGAATCGCCAGACCTCTTTGGTGAGCTAGGTCGAGATAAAAGATACTTATTAAGAGTTAAGAGATTGGGAAATGGAATATTCTAGTTTACGAGTCACTGAACAACTATTTAAATCATGAACTTGCCTACAAAAAGTTACAGTAATGGAGAATCAAGGAGGGGCTTGGTAAAGGCGATCAAAAGTATATTCGGCGGATCGCGGACTATTTTCACCGATCATTATTGTATCCACTGAAGTCTACAGACATAAGGTAAGGGCGGTCTATGTCAAGTAGGCGAACCACCATGACTTTGACTGGGTCAACCTAACTCGCCGATTAACTTAACATGCTTATTTTCAATCCATTATTGAAACCAACCTTACAAGTACCACAAACAAAACTAAAGCATGCATATACAAAATTCACACAAGACCCATACTTTTCATCATCGCGGATACATTTGACTTAATCCAGTTTTACCAACTTTGGCCACTTAAATACGATTACCTTCAAGAATGTTTTCATCCTTTCCCACATTGAGCAATTTTGCTATTTAACACAAAGGTAGATTACTAAGACTTCACATGGTAATTCAAGCAACAAACAGGCAACAACCATTGCAAATATAATCAAATAAGACAAAAAATACTAAGCTATTAAAACATTAAGACCATTACCGCAAAGTTTTAGGATTGAAAACAACATCAAAATGACCTATTACTATCAGAGAGGTCAAGCACACATCAACGCGGTACTAATATTTCATATGACTTCAACTTTTTTTAAAAAAAACCTTTGATGCTTATTGTGACTAACGACACTAATTACGGTTCGAGTATCTATGATCCTCAATAATATAGTAACCCAATCAACGATTGGGGTGGTTTCCCAAGGGAGTGGTAGTGAAATTTTTTAACTAATTCATTCTAATTATTTGTAGCTAAATAAATTTAGGAATGAAAACGTAGTAATTTAAAGGGGTGCTATGACTGTTTCAAATATCAAAGGGGTGTTTTGTCACAAGTATAATAAGAAAAATAGAAAAAGTAACAAGAAATCTAAGCAATGAGAAGAGAAATTCTTGGGATGTGAGTTCAATACAAGCTAATATAGATTTTGTGTTCACGCGTTCCATAGAAAATCAGTAGTAAAATAGTGACTAGGCTAAGCTTTATATGTTATAAGTTCTCTCTCGACGCAAACTGAGGCCTCAATATAGCTGCTTGAAAGAGGTTACTATCTATATATATCATAATCCTATGGAACTCCATTCCTTCCATCCAACATTAGTCCTTATGTATGTCTTTGAACCGGCATACAAATCAACTTTAAAGACTAGAGTGTAACTCAAGTGTCATGTCATACTCGTGAATGTCGTAACCTCGAAAGTGAATAACTATCGCCGGAGTGAGCTCACGCCTAGCTAAGGCAAAAATTATCATACCCAAGTTTGCTACACCAGTCTACAAGGATTTAAGCCGATCGAGCGACGTCGGGGAAAAACTAAGTCTTACCGATTCCAAATCAGGCATTTTCTAAGGCAAACCCTAGTCAAACCTAAACTAAGGCCCAACATACTTCAAATAAATAGTACTCAAACCTACAAGTAATACACATAGAAAATAAGGTCAATTAATAAAACAAAGCATGCTCATAGTTACCCAATGATCCCCAAAAATACGTTGAAAACATGATTTCAAACACATATGAATGATTCAATAACTACCCAACCCAAACCAAAGCTAATCAACATGCAATCACATGTTCAATTTTAATCTAAGAGAATTAAATTGTAGCCTACCTATACATAGATCACGCGCGCTCCAAAGATCACTTCTTCAAAAATTTCCCTTTTCAAATGGCCTCGAAACGTTGACACACTATAAAAAATAGAGTCATAACATTATTACGGTCATTTTGACGCTAGAATCACATGAAACGGAGATGAGCAAATTTTTAGAGTCAAAATGGGAAAAGTGAAACCTGCTGAAATTTATAGAACTAAACCCAAATATAGGTCATAAAAAGCTCTAAAAAGTTGTGTTCCAAAAATGGAACACAATTCGGATCTCAAAACGCAGCAAAACCCCAACATGGAAGAAACTCACACATTAATAAACTTAAAAGAAACTTGCATTAGTCTAAACTATGTTTTTACGAGAATAGGAAATGCCCTACCCTCTTTGAACACTCCACAATATAGCCACGATAATTCCCACACGTGGGATATCAAATAACCCAAAACTGATCTAAAATGAAAGAGATGTGACCAAAAAAAGAAAACCAGAAAAATGCTCGAAAAAGGTCCTAACAATCAGTTTACACGCAGAATTTACTTTGATTTACGTACACTCGATAACTTCCAAACACTCTACACCGAAGCCACTGAAAATATGAATATCTCGCACTTTGAATCACCTCATTTAGTTGAGAGATGAGAGAGTTAAGCGGTTTTCCTGATTTCTATAATGTGCAGATTTTTCTACAATATATAGCATATTTTCAACATTTTCTTTCCGAAAACATAAAAACTCTTATTGGGTGCTCCAAACTCGTTCAGAACCCCATGCACGCAAACGAGATATGCAACCATACGAATTTGATATTTTGGACTCAACGGCATAGTCGAAATTTTCTGTACAGGGTCATCTTGACAAAAAGTGGGTCCCACACCCAAATGTCATTTTAAGTCAAAAACCAAGAAAATCTTGGAAAAATATCGAAAACCTCGGGACACAAAAGAAGGGTTAGACTAGACTAAATTCGTTATTCTGAATGGGGAATCTCTAATATTAACCACCAAGCCTTAAATTATCGTCTTTTGCTTTCTTAAAACACAAGCAACGGGATACAAAGTCTGAAATATCTCATCTCATCCCACTCCACCAGTAATGTTGCATCAAATCATGATACATCTTTGATGTGCTCGGATGGATAGAATATCGAGACTCATGGGACTTAAAAAGTATTAATTGTATCAAATCCCTAATTCTCGGTATATAGATGCAACCGGCAAATCTCAGCACTCCATCAAGATCTAAGGTAGCCTATCCACCATCACACGCTACAACTCGATCTCTATGGGCCACCAAGGACTCATCCTCAAACTGACTACAACGAATCCTATCATGAAAAAAAGACAACTCCCATATAATCCAAGACGCGTCTGGAATCTGAGATATCTAACCGAGCCATGCTATTGGCTAATAATTGAATGTCCAAAGCCAAGGGTCTCTCCTCGCAGATAAGAAGGCTAGACTACCCATACTCATCTCTTTCTGGCTCAAGGCATTTTTTACCACGTTCTCCTTGACCGAATGATAGAGTATAAAGAGGTCGTAGTCCTTCAGAATCTCAATCCAATGACACTTACTCGAATAAAGGTCTTCGTTGGCTCATGATATACTGAATACTCTTTGTGATCGGTAGATATCTAACATCAAACTCCATTCAAGTAGTGCCTCAAAATCTTATGCGTGAAAACTACCGCCGCCAACTCCAATTCAGGGGTGGGGTAGTTTGCACTCATGGACCTTAATATGCCTCTACAAATAAGTAATAACCCGACCTATTTCATCAATACACAACCTTAACAAACGTCGGACGCGTCACAATAAACTGTGAAATCCTCACGCTTAACCGGAAGAATCAATATAGGAGCGGTAGTAAGCAACTTCTTGATATTCCAAAAGCTCATATCACACTCCTATAATCACAGAAAGGGAACATCCTAGCGAGTTAACCAAGTAAAAGGAGCTGCAATAGTAGAAAAGCCCTCAACAAAGTAACTGTAGTAACTTGCTGACTCGATGAAATTACGAACCTTAGTAACAGAAGTGGGTCTGTACCAACCATGAATACCCTCAACTGAAGTGACTGTAGTAACTCGCTGACTCGATGAGGTTACGAATCTTAGTAACAGAAGTTGGTCTGTCCCAACCATGAATATCCTCAATTTTTGTCGGATCAACCATAATACCCTTCTGGGACACCACGTCCCCAAGAATTCTAAATAGTCAAGTTAAAACTCGCACTTCGATAACTTGGCATAAATTTTTTGATCTATCAAAGTCTGGAACACTATCCTAAAATGTTGCTCATGTTCACTCCAACTTTCCGAGTATACACCAGTATGTTTTCAATAAAGACGATAACAAATGAATCAAGGTATGGCCTGAACACACATGTCATCTAGTCCATGAAGGCGGATAGGGCATTAGTAAACCTAAAATACATCACAAGGAACTCATAATGAACGTAACGAGTCCTAAGTATGGTCTTAAGGATGTTCGCCGGCCTATTCCTCACCTGATGGTACCCGGACCTCAAATCAATCTTGGAAAATATGACAACACTGTAACATTTCAAAAAATGTACTTTTTTAGTGAAAAGTCTATTAGGTTTTAAGAATGTGTATTGGGGTACATAGGCATCAAATTGCCCAATATGTAGTAACATTTGGCATGTTGGATAATATTGGCTTAAGGGTGTTAGCCATTTCTACGTATTAACAAGTAACTTAAAATACACCTTGATGTTCAATTGCTCCAATCTAAGATTGTTTAGGAATCGTACTTGCAATGAAGACCCTAATCTAAAATGCTTTATTCCTTAACTCACATATTAGGTATGAGGCATCCAAGTATTAAGCCTAGGTACAATAGCACATGATCATTTCAAATAATCATGTAGATTCAACAGTGAAGAACGACATAGTGAGGATCCTTGGACAAGAAATGTGCAGCAACACATGTGCTACCCGGCCAAGAGACAAGCAACTAAGCCCATCCGAATTTTGTTAGGGAAGTTAGGGGCAGCGCATGAACGGGTAAATCCGTGTGGGGCAAACCTTTATAACCAACTCTAGGCTCTAAGTAACTTACCTAAGTAACTAAATAACCTAGGATAAATTAAAATAAACTAACTAGTGTACCCGATATCCTAATAGCTAACCGGCTGACACTAGCCGGGTAACTAACTAAAGAAACATCCTAGTACAAGCTTAGGATGGTGCAACGAGGTTTGTTATGGTCCTAGTGACTTAGGGGTACTTTAATAATTATCCTAGGTCACTTAATTAATTAATTTAAATCTTACTCGAAGACGAAAAACTTAGGAAAGTTTTAGATTTTGCTAGTTCAAATGCTCTCCTATTTTTAATCAATTTAAGAGGGGCATTTTGGTAATTTTCTAATTTATTTATTTAATTAAGTTAATTATCCTATGTTTAATTAGTAAATATCAGTTCCTAAGACTTAGAGTAACGATTTATCCATAGGAACCCTCGACTGAAAATAGTAAACAAAATGTGAAGAAAAAATAGAAAATTTCTCTCAATTCTCCTTAAGCGATTTCAAGGCAGTTCTTCAAGATTTTTCGTGCAAAGTACGGGGTGATCTTCATAGATTCAATTTTACAGTGAGGTATGGGTTTTCTCTCTTGAATTCCTTTCCCCGAGATGGTTTTCAAACATTTTGAATTCAAGAAAAACAAAACTAGGGTTGTTCCCAATGAAAGTTTTGAATGTTCATCTCTCTAGTTCTCCCTAATACAATTCTTGTAGTACGTATATGTTCAATCTTCGACATGTGGTTGGAATGGGGTGCTAACTTATCATTATGTTTAGGTTCTGTGATTTATAATGTTGGAATGAAATCATAGGTCTAATCACTTATGGCAAATAGGGTAATTATTTACTTGAGCTATAATGTTGTAATGCCTACTTGTGTTCAGAGAGAATTGTTATAACTGTACATGAATTGATTTTATAGGCTAATCAAAGGTTAAAAGTTGGCTGGTTACATGATGAGATAACTATAATGTATTCATTAAATAATTGACTTGGCTAGTGATAATATCATAGTTAAATTCATGCCAATAAATTGGCCGAAAATATTATTTCCAAAATATATAATGTCAAACTCATAACATAGGGTGTGCCAATAATTGCGACAAGTCCCAACATACCCTATCCACACGAACTTGTCAACATAATAGCATTTTGAATAAGTCCTTATAACTTCCATAATGAATGGTAAAAGAGTATCAATTAATGTTGAAAAAGATAAGGTGAGTAATGAAATAACTAAAATCTTATGATTTATGAAATTGACCTAACACTGGGTGTTAAAAAAGCAGTGAGATAAGTCTCACTAATACTTAAACGATTATGTCAAAGATACTCACACAGAGGGTGTTAGATATCGTGAGACAAGTCTCACTCGCACCATCATGAAAATGTAAGATTAAATTCACATTCATCCAGTATAATATAAAGGGGTGACCATTCATCCATTGAGATAAGTATACCTCATACTAGAAGTGAGCTTCCATAGTGCATGAGTCAACTCTAAAAGATGTAAAGTATAAGAAATTGAGCAAAGCATCGATAGACTAGCAATAAGCTTGTGCAAGCACATGTAAGCCTCACGAGATGAGACTACCACCTAGGTGGATAAGTGTCTCCAAAATCTCCTAGTCTTTGGAATGTGTTTCCAGTATAGGTAGTAGCTAGTGGATTCCACCTAAGAATGCTAGGTAGTATTCGTTTTACTTTGGCCGGTGAACCACAACTTTTTTTTGTGGAGAAGACACTTGATTTCATTTATATCTCAAATGATCTATGTCGGTTAAATTCTCCTGATTCGGTTTCACTTTAGAAGCTGAACCATCTCTTTTTAGTGTAGGGAAGACACTGGATTTCATGTTAACTCACATGATCTAGGTTCACTTTAACCGGTGAACCACCACTTTTCAGGGTGGGGAAGACACTGGATTTCATGTTAGCTCACATGATCTAAGTCAGTTTAATGCTAAATATTTCTTAAGAAAGTAAGTAAGAAAGAATGCAAATTATGTTCAAAGTGAACATGATATCAAAGAAGAAGAAAAGTAAATTCAAAGTGAACTAAGTAAGAATAATGATCAAATAATGGACATAGCCAATAAAGATTGGCTTAAAAGAGGAAAAACTTAATAACTCACCAATTGGAATATGAATTTATGTCCCAACATCTTTTTATTATAAAAATGATCAAATAATGGGCATGACCAATAAATATTGTCTTATAAAGACTTTATGCCCAAGTTAACATGAATGGAAAGAATAACTTGTGGTAATGTTTAATCCTTTCCTTAGTCTTCTGGATTACTTACTAGATTCATTGTAGGTATATGACTACAATGAATCCTTTACTTGTAAGTAAAACATTGGATAAACGAAGATCATTGAACTACACAACAGAAAGAAGAAAAGACTAAAAAATAAACTAAGACTGGAAAGGTGAGCTCTCGGCCTAAGGGAGCAAAATTATTAAGTTTTGATTCAGTTGTTCGAAACTTATGTTCATGATTACAATATATTATGTTCATATGAATATGAGTTTTGTGCTTTAAATGCATGAAAACATGTCATATTCATTGGATTAGTCACAAATAAGGAATTAGGAAAGTATAGTGATTTCACTTTCAAGAAACATTATATTGCTATAGGAAGAACTTTCCTTGATAATGCATAGTCCTTATGTGTTTATGTGCATACACCCATACTTAGTACAAGTGTGTACTAACCCATAAACTATTAGTATTTTTATAGGTGCAATTTTGAGAGAAGATTGAAGATTCATTGAAGCGATTTGGATTAGCGATCTCCAGACTTGGTAGGTCTTCTTTACTTCGAGGATACCTAAGTTTATTATTCTAGCTTTAGTACATTATAGATAGCTAGTGGATGTTGTCCCTATTGTTTCATTTCAAGTATTTGTTTAAGAATTTGTATTAAGTCCTGTTTGTCAAACTATTATTAATATTATTATTCCTTATTTCAATTATTTAATCTATGGATAGATGGTTGTTTAGTTTTAGCTTATTAGTATATCACTCTTATGCAGTAATTATATGAAGTCTAAGTACACTTCAATAAGTATTAAATTTTTTTAAATTTTCCGCAAATTTGATTGTATGATTGTGATGAAAGCTAAGAAGAGTGTTGTCTGCGACCTATGAGAGGTTAACAATACCGGTCTCATCTTGGGTATAGGACCCGGGTGTGACAATCTTTTTATCAGAGCGTGAGTTTAAATTATCTCTGAATAAGTCTCAAAACAACCACATTGCGTAGTTTCTAGCTTATGTTTGTGAATGGCACAACAACCATGACTTAGAGACTAAGTGATGTTATGAATTTTCCCTTCTTCTACTCTTTATCGTGCTGTGTAGAGCTTTGACATTTTGTGTCATTCTAGTATCTAACTTCCTTCTTTTATGTGTGTGTGTAGAAAAATAAACACAAGAAGAAACGCAAGAAAGAATGTTGGAGAAGAAGCTGCTGGGGGAAACTAAGCCCTTCTCAAACTCCACCTGGTGGAGTGCAATTGCATGTCAACCCAACTATGTTGACGGATGAAGAAGTTAGAGCAACACTGGTTCAGATGGACCAATTCATCACTGCACAAGAACATGCTATCATAGACTTGGCCACTAAAGAGGGTGCTCCCAGGGAGAACCCACATGCTAGCACCATGGCTAGCAAACTGAGAGATATCACTAGGATGAATGATTAGTATACTTTGGGTCTAGAACCAATGAGGATCCCCAGGACTTTGTGGATGAGGTGCACAAGATTCTCTATACTATGGGTGCTAATTAAAAATAGAAGGCTGAGTTGGTCGCATACTAGCTTAAGGATGTGGCTTAGATATGGTACAAGATGTGGGTAGATGGCCGAGCACTAGGAGAAGTCCCCATCACTTGGGACATTCTTAAGACTGCATTCGTGGAGAGTATCTTTCCCAGAGAACAAAGAGAGGCTAAGGTTGAGGAGTTCATCAACTGATGTACCATGGTTTAACGGTACTTCCAGTGCTTTTTCATAAGTTTAGTGTGTGTCTAGGGCTTTTTTTGTAGAAATTTATATGTGTTTATCTGTGTTTTGCAGGAAAGATTTTTAAACAAGAATTGTGGAAGACGTTGCAGAAATTAGTTAAAAAATGACCACCCAAGTAGCCATCAACGGCCCATCGTCTCATCGACAGACCGTAAGTGGCGACCGTTGTCTAAAGGTTCGACCATCTGGAAGCAACTCAGGGAATTCTGATTAAGTGTGGGGATACGGAAGGAAAGATGGTCCATCAACTGATTGACTACCATCCTGGCAAATCGTCGATAGATCAGAGATTAGTCCTCGTACCCAGGTTGAAGAAATAACTAAGTATGGAATGCCGAAGGCATCGACGGACTGTAAGGGTATCGACGGACTATGTTTTTGGTCCGTTGATTGGATTATAGAATATTCAAGAATGAATGCTGGAGAAGATGCTAAGTATGGACTTATGAATGCAGTCGAAGGTCCATTGTTTCATCGATGGACCATTTGTGGAGTCTTCAACTGACGACACATTTTGGGACAAACATTCCTTATTTTGAAATCCTTTTAATTTAGGAATTTGTTATGTTAAATAGGGTAAAATACCTCATTTTTGGGGTTAGAGGCTTTATTAGTTGTTATACTCTTGTTATTGGAGACTTAACTTTGGATTTTGAGAACTAATTCAAATTTCCGGAATTGATTCTCAAGTGAATTTATTTATTTTGAGTGCAATTTTTTTAATTTTCTTCAAACTTGTCAAAGTGAGTACATAAATTATTGTTTAACAACCATGAATTGTGTACTTTTAGGCATGGGTAACTAAATCCTCAACTAGGGTTGTGGGAACCACGGGTGATTAACTAGGTAAAACTAGCTAACTAATAATTCTTGAAGATTCTTGCATGAATTGATAATTCTTTCGTTTAGAAGTCTATTAAACGAGTGTACGCGTTAGAAGTTGCCCTACTTCTACTTGCTTGACAAAGGGGGTAGTTAATAGAAAAAGAATTATGAACATAGATTTAATGGACACTATCTAATAGACTAGTTTCAATTTGTGCAAAGTAGTAATTTAGCCATACATTGAATATGATTCTTAATATGAGGTAAATGTAAGGTTTAGTAAATTAGACAAACGTAACCTGACCAAGATGCGGGGTGAAACTCTGTAGTTGCTGGACCAAGGAATTAGAGATACCTAACTTACCACTTTTCATGTAAGACACTAGAAAATAATCGTTATAGCTAGGATTAACGCGTTAAGAACTATGGGGAACACTAACACCCTAGTTTTTCTCATCACTTGATAATTACCAATGTTTTAGTTTTTCTACTTGTTTTACTTAGGAATAATTGAACACTTTTGTTTCACAAAACCACCCCTTTAATGAACTATTTTTGAAAAGGACTTGACTAGATAGAGTAATTGTAGAGTGAAGTTAAGTCTAAACGATTTTTCTTGTAGGATCCATCCCAACCTAACAATTGGGTTCTCTACTTGAGACGATCGCTCATACTTCTTTAGGGAAGTATAATTTGAGCATATCAAATTTTCTCACAGCAGCCGAGGAAAGTGGATTTTATATTTACTATAAGCGCAATTACTGAATTTTAGTCAATAATTTCATAATTTTACTTTGTTTCTTAGTTGTTGTGTCTTTAGGTCTAGATCTAGTGTATTCCAAGTATACGGAGTCAAGGAGAACCAACACTTCTGTTTGATCCAGAATTGAACCGTACACTACGCAGAATGAACAATCCACACAATCCGCTAACCTTGGTGATGGGATAAACCGTCAACTTCCTCCACTGGTTGATGCTCATAACCAAGTGATCGTTGAAAACCCTGATGAGGGAGCTCTGAGGAGATAACCTTATGCCCCACGTCCTCAAGAGTAATATAAGGGCAATGTTAACATTGCCAATTCAGATGGACCTCTTGTCCTACGTCCTCAAAAACAAGGATATTAATTCATGGTAACTAGTAGCTTGATGCAGATGCTCACCACTAGAGGTTAGGTTCTACCATATGAGGATGCACATGCTTACATCTCCAAACTAAGGTCGGTGTGCAAGAGTTGTATACGGAGCCCAAACTTGGACACAGATATCATTGGATTAAGGGTGTTCCCTCTCTCACTGACTGGATAGGCCACAATTTTGTTTGCTGAGTTGCCTTATAATTTGATCTACACTTGGGATAGGTTCACCTCATTTGTGAAAAGTGTCCCAAACCACCTCATTGATAGTGAATCGTTGAAAGAGTATTTATATAGGGGATAATATAATAACAATAAGGCGGTACTTGATACTATTGCTGGTGGTTCTTATGGTGAGTGTACTTATGAAGAGATCGCGAAAAAGTTGGAGAAAATTTCCCAATACAACAAGGCTTGGAGAACTAGGATGCCGGACATTGGGAGAAACACCTTTGTAGTGCAAGCTACACACAACCCATCACATATGTTATTCGTGAAGAGATGCCTCAAATTAGAACTGAGCTTAGGTTGGTATTTAAACACGTCACTAGTGGTATATATAAAGTGAATGCGGTGAATTATTTGACTAAGCTACAACCGCCATTAGATGAATTTTACTATGAGTAAGACTCTTATACAGTGAATGAGCAGACAGGGGTTTCCGACCGAACGTTCAAGTCTCTAATCAGGATAATTGGCGCCAAGGTCAAGGAAATCAAGGTAAGAATTATAGGAATTACAATTGAGAGGTTCATTATGTTCGAGATGACAACTACAACCGTGACAACAACTTCAACCTGGGTAACTATGGTAACAGAACCGATTAGAGTGGGTCCTATGTTCCACCTCAAAATCGGGAAGTTTCTCCAAGGATGGTGCGATGTGGTATGGAGAGAGTTGAGAAAATATTGCAAAAGATGATGAGGAGGTTTGATTTTAGCGATGAGCACGCCAAAGAGTTTAGAGGTGATTTACCTAATATTGAGCAAAAATTTGATGCACCATAAATTCAATCAGCATCTTGAGGTTTTTTTTTTTTTTTTTTTTTTTTTTTTTTTTTTTGTTTTTTTTTTTTTTTTTCTTTTTTTTTTTTTTTTTTTTTTTTTTTTTTTTTTTTTTTTTTTTTTTTTTTTTTTTTTTTTTTTTTTTTTTTTTTTATTTTTTTTTTTTTTTTTTTTTTTTTTCGTTTTTTTTTTTTTTTTTTTGTTTTTTTTTTTTTTTTTTTTTTTTTTTTTTTTTTTTTTTTTTTTTGGAGTGTTTTTGGTTTTTTTTTTTTTTTTTTTTTTTTATTTTTATTTTTTTTTTTTTTTTTTTTTTTTTTTTTTTGAAAGAGGGAGATGAGAGTTTTTTTTTTTTTTTGTTTTTTTTTTTTTTTTTTTTTTTTTTTTTTTTTTTTGTTTTTTTTTTTTTTTTTTTTTTTTTTTTTTTTTTTGTTGGAAAATGTCCCAATTGTCTTTTAGTGTGAACCCACGTCAACCGGGTACTCTTCCTAGTAACACTGTCAAAAATCCAAAAAAGGATGGACATTGCATGTCAGTCACTACTTGAGGGGGTAAGAAAACCATTGATCCACCTATGTCGTCTTGTATAGAAGATGAGATGATGAGGAAGTGGAAGTTAGTGGTGAGTTGGTAGACAAATCGGGGAAAAAGCAGAGATACCCCAAAAGGTGACTCCAATTCCTAGACCACCACCACCATTCCTGCAAAGAATGGTGAAAAAGACCAAGGATGGTAAATATTGACGTTTTATTACTATGTTGAAACATCTTTTCGTCAATGTCCCTTTGATATAAGATCTTGAATAAACGCTCAGTTATGCCAAGTTTATGGAAGATATGGTCACTAAGAAGAGATCGGTCAATTTAGAGGATGATGATCGTATGCAACAATGTAGTGCTATTGCTACAAGGTCTCTTTTTTAAAAGAAATAATATCTGGGCTCTTTTACTATTCCATGTACGATTGGGTTGTTACACTTTGCTAAAGAATTATTTGATCTTGGGGTAAGCATAAATCTCATGCCTCTCTGTGTTTACAAGAAGTTGGATTTGGGTGACCCAAAGCCCAATGCGATGTGGTTATTGATGGACGATCAAATAGTGTAGAGGCCTATTGGTATACTCCACGATGTGTTAGTGAATGTTGAGTCATTTATATTTCTCAGCCAATTTTGTGATTCCTGACTGTGAGGTAGACATTGAGGTGCCTATTATTCTTGGGACGTCATTCTTTACTACCGGTCGCGCTTTAGTTGACATGGAGAAAAGGCATATTAAGTTTCTGTTAAAAAATGAAGAAGCAACTTTCGACATTTGTAGGTCCATGAGGTAGAGTGGTGAGCTCCAATCGGTATCTGCGATATCCTGCAGGGTTAAGAGTTCGTTTGAGGTAAAAATAGAAGAGACCGTTGGTGTTGAAGAACTAGCAGCAGTGATCAGGAATTTTGAGAGTGATGGTAGTGAAGAGTATGGGTCATTGGTTACGACACTTGATCGAGGTGATGTACGGTTCAAATCAAAGAAGTTGGAGTTAGATATGAAGCATCATAGGTCTCCACCCGTCAAACCATTTGTTGAGGAGGCCCCAAATTGGAGCTTAAGGCTCTACCACCTCATTCGACGTATGTTTTCTTGGGAAAATATGACACTTTGTCGGTAATACTTGCATCATATTTGAATGTCGATCAAGTGGAGTGTCTTGTAGAAGTTCTAAAAAGGTTCAAACGAGCCATTGGTTGGACAATTGCGGACATTATTGGGATTCCACCCGGTATGTGTTCACAAAAAATCCAACCATGACCGATCATAAGCGAAGTTTTGAGCATCAAAGATGGTTAAATGCACCTATGCAATAGGTAGTGAAGAAGGACATTATAAAGTGATTGGATGCCGAAGTTATATATCCGATTGCCGATAGTAGTTGGGTTTTCCGTGTTCAGTGTGTGCCCAAAAAGGGGGGAATGACTATGGTCCCTAATGATAAGAATGAGCTTGTTCCAATGAGTCCGGTGACCTTATAGAGATTTTGTATGGATTACCTGAAGTTGAATTCATGGATTGAGAAGGACCATTTTTCGATGCCCTTTATGTATCCGATATTGGATAGGCTTGTAGGAAAGGTTTGGTATTGTATTCTTGAGAGTTATTCGAGTTACATCCAAATATATATTGCACCGGAGGATAGAGCAAAAACCAACTTTACTTACCCTTATGTAACTTTCCCGTTCAAAAGTATGTCTTTTGTGTTGTGTAATGCACCGAATAATTTCCGATATGTATGATGTCGATATTCTTTGATATGGTGGAAGATAATATTGAGGTGTTTAAGGATGATTTTTCAGTGGTTGGCGATTCCTTTGAACATTGTTGAGTCACTTGGCTGAGGTTCTCAAAAGGTGTGAAGATTCAAGCCTCGTGCTAAAATTTGGGAGGAAATTCACTACATGGTGAAAGAAGGGTATTGTTTGGGTCATCGCTCTCAAAGAGGGATGAGTTTGATCGAGCCAAATTGAGTGCATAAGAGACTTCCTTCACCCATCTCTGTAAAAGGTGTAAGGAGTTTTTCTTGGGCATATATGCGGGCTTCTACAAAAGTTTATTAGGATTTTCCAGGAATTGGACATCCTCTGTGCAATATACGTGAGAAAGAGTAATTTTTATTTCGAAGATCTGTCTGAAAGGCTTTTGGTGATGAAGGAGAAGTTGGTGTATGCTCCCATTCTTATTTCCTTCCTCGATTAGAGTAATCATTTGATGTTGATGTGTGATGCTATGGGTTGATATTGGTGTAGTTAGGGTCAAATAATAGATAAAATCCTTCACCACATTTATTACGCCAGTAAGGCCCTTAATGAAGGTCAAAAGAACTATACTGTGACTATAAGAGCTCCTTGTGGTTATTTTTGCTTTGAAAATTTTTGCTCCTACTTGCTTGGTACGAGAGTCATAGTGCATCCGATCATTGTGTCTTAAGATATTTG
Source organism: Solanum habrochaites (assembly GCA_027704765.1). Lineage (NCBI taxonomy): Eukaryota > Viridiplantae > Streptophyta > Magnoliopsida > Solanales > Solanaceae > Solanum > Solanum habrochaites. The sequence goes on from JAKWJA010002499.1 coordinate 38,409,509, forward strand.
ATGGCAAAGAAGGATGTGAAACCAAGGTTGATTAGATGGGTATTACTGTTGCAGGAATTTCATTATAATGTGAAAGATAGAAAAGTCACCGAAAATCAAACTACCGATGACTTGTCCAGATTAGACCATGAAGCTATGCAATTGTTGGGTGAAAAGGCTGAAATTGATGATACTTTCCCTAATGAGAATGCATTTCCCGCTTCTCATGACTTGATACCATGGTTCGCCGATTTTGCAAATTATTTGTCTAGTGATATAGTTCCATCAGACATGTCCTTTCATAAAAGGAAAAAGATCATGCATGATGTTAAAAAGTTTTTTTGGGATGAGCCATATTTATACGGATTTGTGTTGATGGTCTCATTCGTCGTTGTGTTCCGGAAGTTGAGATGCGAAATGTTTTGGAGACATTCCACTCATCGCATGTGGGTGGGCATCATAGTGACACCCGAACTGCCCATAAATTTTGTCAATGTGGCTACTATTGGACAACCATCAACCAAGATTCTCATGAGTTCTCCAAGGCATGTAATAGGTCACAAAGAGATGGATGTATTTGTAGAAGGCAAGAGCTACCTTTGAATCCCATTCTTTTAATTGAGTTGTTTGATGTATGGGGCATTGACTTTATGGTACATTTTGTGAGTTCTCATGGGATGAAGTATTTTCTTGTGGTGGTTGATTATGTGTCAAAATGGGTGGAAGTCGTAGCACTTGCAAATAATGAAGGGAAGAGTGTCACCGCGTTGTTGAAAAAGAACATATTTTCCAGGTTTGGAACACATAGGTCCACTATTAGTGATGGGGGATCCCACTTTTGCAACAACTTGTTCAAAGGGTTATTGGAGAAATATGGGGTTCGTCATAGTGTAGCCACTCCTTACCATCCACAAAATAGTGGGCAAGTTGAGGTGTCAAATAGAGAAATCAAGCAAAATTCTGGCGAAATTTGTGAGTGCAAATAACCAATAAGACAAAACGGGAATCTTTTTATGCAAATATGCAAAGTAAACTGTCCATGTTTTCGTGGTTAATGCTCTTTGGACGCTACTTGTATATGGGAAGGCTTCACTTGCCGTTGAGTTAGAGCACAAGGCCATATGGGGCGATGAAGAAACTAAGAAGACGGATTGGAAAGAAGCAGCGGAACAGAGATTCAATGGACTAATTGTGCTTGATGAGTTTCTCTTGATGATTATGACAGTTCAGCTCTATACAAAAAAGATGACGAGACCAACAAACTGAACCAAATATTAGACGCGTAATTTGAAGGTTGGGACTAGTGCTTATGGTTCAACGCTAGTTTTGACTTGTTTCCCTGGCAAACTGATTCCAAACGGATTGGTCCCATTCCTTTGATCACTAAAGTTTCATCCCTTCGTGGTGCGTTGAATTTGAGAACAAGGAGAGTGCAAGGTTCCGATAAATGGGCAAAGAATCAAAATCTACCTTGGGCATGCGGAAAATGTGAATGAAATGGTTGAGGCATACCATCTTGATGAAGTCTGAGTAATCAATAGCCTTGTGTCGTACCGCGACGTTAAATCAAGCATTGATTGGGAGGCAACCCAATATGTATCCTCTTGACAACAACATGTTTTTCCTATCTTTGTAGGAATAATTTCCTTATGTCGGTTTTTACTCAATGTCATGTAAGAATTTTATTTTATTTCTTTTAACTTTTTTGGCCAGAGAGTAGTTTAGGGTCTTTTTCTAAAAAGTGTCAAGAAAACACAAAAAGAATATCTTATTGAGTGCTCAATGAACAGGGACCAAACCTAAAGAAATCTGTAGAAATTGGTTTGATGCACGAACTACGGACAAACCGACGGACCATTGTTCCATCAACGGAACGTCGATAGTGTTCGTGGATCCCAGGTATGATTTTTAATGTTGTCTAAGTGAGGGCATGATTGACGGAGTAGTCGACGGACCGTTGAATGAACATATAGTCCATGGTAGGGAATCGTAAGTTCCTCGGAACCCATGACCCGACCCAACCCGACCGGCTATATATTAAATAACACCACTTCAGTTGCTCTCTACATATTCATATTCTCCCCACAACTGTTTACGTCTCCTTATTCCCTTATTACCCCATTACTCCCACATTTATTCCATCACAATTCCTCTCTGATTTCTCACTCTCTCACCTTCTCCAAGTTCTCAAAACCCTGCTCTCCCAAATTCTCCATCCATCTCTTCCATTTTTCGATCGGTATTTTAAGGGGGGCTTGTCACTTATTGTTGCAAAGTTCACCCTCACATTCACTCCACGATAGTGTATAGGTATGTGATTCTCATATGCTAAATGAATTCTAATTCATTTGTATGAGAGAATGATTAAATTTCATGTGGGTATTGACTTAGGACAAAGTTACATAATTAAGTTTTTAGAATTGGGTTCCTTGTCCCTTAGAATGGTGAAAGTGAATGGGTTGGGGGTGCTAACTCTCTAAATAAACTCTGAATGTTGTTTTATTTGTGGTTTTACGATTTAGATCTTAACAATATCTTAGAATCTAGGATCAAATTTGGAATATTTGAAGCCATAGGAATGACGAAATTGTTTGATGATTACTATTGAAGTTCTATGTCTTGATGTGCATGAAATTATCTAGTTGTGGGGTGCATTATATGGTTGAAAAATTTGTATCATACGACAGTTTGAGACACCGTCTACGGACAATTAATCAATCGACGAATCGTCGATGGGGTCCATCGATAGTTGCACCATGTATTTGCTTAATTCTGAGATGACAAAAGTGGACTAAGGCCGGCGATTCATCGACAGGCCGTTCTACACATCCGTCATTTCTAACTACAACCCTGTTCTCTGAAGTTTTATGAATTTTTCTAAGTGTCCAACGACGGAAGTGGACTACATTCCGTCGATTATCGACAGGCCATTTTGCACGTCCATTGTTTCTACCTGCAACTTCTGTTGACCTGTAACTTTTAAAATATGCTAAGTATCTTTTGATGGACCTTATTGACGGACCGTCGTTTCATGGAAGAACCGTCGATAGTGTCAATCGACCAGTTCTGTAATCCTACACTTCTACTGTGTCTTTTGTTCCAAATTTTGTTTTGCTAGTTTTGTGTGTGTAGGATTATTATTATGAATCTAATAACTCTCCTTTAAATGTACCAACGGACCCCAAGCTATATCTTGTCTATTACAGAGGACTGCCCAAGTCCATCGCACCATCCCAACGTTCGATTAGATCATCGAATGATGAGACTGATACAAAATACGTTACACCAGGCACCCAAACACCGACACCAGGCACGCCCAAAAAGGTGGCGTCTGGCGTAGACACTGTCTCCCAATCTGATGAGGAGCGCACACTGACTGGCACACCTTCTAGGTCTGCCTCAGGTTCTTAAGGAGCCTCTATCTACGATGAGGCTTTCGATGCTAAGTAGGCCCACTCTACAGGGTCAAATGAGGCCACTTTCTCTGGTTGTGGTTCACAAGGAGCCACTACATTGGATGACCCTGTGCATCATGCCTCGTCTGATGAGGCCTAGAGCTTGGAGTCTACTCTGGCACCCCTACATGAGGACCCTACACCGGTTGTTGATCAGCCTGACCGGTGGTGCATAAAGGGGAAGTACCACGTCTACAAGGACCCCAAGATGCTCAATGATAAGTGGGTGATGACTTGGACTCTTACAGTTGAACGACGGGTTATTACAGGGAGTCCCACATAGTCCCTGCGATTACACACCTTACTCACCCACCATGAGCTCGAGTGGATGTCTAGGAGAGTTAGATCTTATACAAAGGAGATGGTTAGAGATTTCTACGCCTCCTACGTAGCATCTCACCTAAGGCATTTGGACATGCGGGAAAACCCCGCAAAATAGGCACCACTCATATATGTCCAGGTTCGAGGCCGTAGGGTGGATATTTTGTCTCCCATCATTCGCTGCTTCTTTACGGTTAGGACAATGATGCAGGGTGGGCCCCCCTTATTGCTGAGTTTTACTACAGGTGGAACATGGTAAAGAGTGGCCATTTTCAGCAGGACAGAGATTTGAGGGAGTCCACCACAAAGTGGATTGCCCAGCATATATCTATAGATGGTGAAGGCATGGACTGGGTGACTAATTACAGAGGCCTTATCAAGAAGGAAAATCTCACATTTGCAGCCAAATTCATCTGGCTTTTGGTCCGCCACCGCGTATCCCCTAGTTCTGCAGATAACATACTTACATTGGATAGAGCGGTCTTGGTAGCAACGATGCTTTCCAGGTTTGAGATTGACTTTGTGAAATTGTTGATCTTTGTTATTAATGAGAGGGATTTCAAAGCCTCTAGCACTTACCCATTTTCGTGCATGATCTTTCAGCTGTGCAGGACTTCTAAAGTGCCTATCTGGCACATAGATGACCTCTGTACTCCTATCGGTCAAGTAGATAATTGTCTCATTAGGGATGAGGCCAATAAGGCAAATCCAAAGAGAGGGGACATATTAGAGGTTCAGCCGCTAGGTGAGAACTTTGTGGATACAGTAGAGAAATCCCAAGGGTATGATTATTCTACATTAAAGCCTATCGATACCGCCTCGGTCGAGTCTGCCCTGGCACTTGCAGGGCACCGAGTTCCTCCCGGTTTACGCCTCCATCAGCAGCACTGGTCCCGCTTACTAGGGTCTAAAAGTTAGAGCCCCAAACGGTACCTTGCTGCACTATATTAAGCCTTGGATTTAGAGATCCATTGTTGAGGTTGAGGACCGGATTGAGAAGAAGGTAGCTTAGCAAACAGAAAGGATAATTCAGGCGGTCCACCAGATTGTCGATGCTTTTGAGATAAGAGTCCTTGCACGTATTTCCCCCACTATTGAATTGACAATCTCCAAGCAGATCTGGAGAGTCAGAGGGATGGTGTTGATTTCATCATAGATATGAGGGTGCCCGAGCTTGAGGCCGCAATAGAGAATGAGGTGTCTTGTTGCACTGTTCACTACCCCTACTGCACCGATGCCCCCACCAAGTGAGCTTGCCAGGAGGCACCAGTCAATAGAGAATGAGGAGGCTTGGCCTAGGGAAAAGGATCACACTGAGATGGAGGCGGTGAGAAGAGCTTTATTGGTCGATGAGGAGGCCCGGCAGATATGGGCTCGTGAGTTAGATTTTGGAGCGTCTAACTCCACGTTTGATGATGTTGAGAGGAGCACCATTGAGGGTGCTGGCGTTGTTGTGGACACTACTGATGGTGTCCCTACTACTGATAGAGCGGGTTCCGAGAAACCGGACCCGCCGGCTTGTTGATCTTTAGCGCTATGCGCCTCAGGTTTGCTTCACCTACCACCTTATTTGTTTTATATTTATTATGGATTGTGGACAATTTCATGCTTTATTGTTGAGGGTGGGGTAAATGGAAAGTGAGTGTTAGGGTGAAGTCTCATTACCCAACTCACGATCCTCTCTTCGGGTTTCTAGCCTGTGCTCTTTTTCCCATAGAGATTGGTTATTTTACGGTTGAACCGACATGTTTAGAATCTTGTACAAAGTATTAATGTGAAATCAAAACTATGATGGCTAAATATGAATGATATCCAGTTCTAAAGAGAATGCTTGCATGATTAGGAATAGTGAATGTTGAATGTGTTGGATCTAAGCATAATATAGAGATACACCATTGCATGACCCTAAATCTAACATCAAACTAGGTGTCCGATAATGTCGTAGGGTAATGAGTTGTTAAGAGAGTGTGAGGAAATTTGATTATTCCACTATTGGTACCTAGCTAGAACTTGCCCGGTTAGTAATGCAAAAAGTAATATGTGTTAGACAATTAAGAAAGGATCATACGCCCTTGTTCAAATTAGCAGATCTTTAGCCTAAATATAATAAAACCAAATGAAATTGATCCCTTTTTGATCAACATATTTTGAGCTTCTTCTTTTCTACCCCAACACATCTTACCTGGGTATAATTTAGTTGGCCCTGGTCCCTAGGAGAAAAACATAAGTTGAGGGTAGCTAATGTAGAAACCGATCTAGTCTTCTTCCTAAACCAACCTTGGGTATTGTGTACCTCGACTCATCACAAATCCATGAGTTGAAGGTGGCTATGATGAGTAATCGTCCCAAAAATGGGGTTGAAAGGATTAATGTGAAAGGAATAAGAAAGGAAATAGTGAATAAAAAAAGTAACTCAATCAAATTAGAAATCAAGTGAAAAATTTGAAAAAATAAAATAAAAATAAAACAAGTGTTTGAAGAAGATTCGTTTGCATCAAAGGAGAAAGAAAAGAGAAAACAAGGCAAAAAAATACAAGGAAAGGAAGAGTAGGGCATAATAGACAATGAAAGAGTTAGGGTTCTTAGCTGTAATGTCAAGGAGGGAAACAAGTCACTAAAATGTATCCATATGTACCATACCTGACCTTGAGCCTACGTTACAAGACAAGGAAGTCCAAACGTGATCCTAAGAGTCTAATATGGTGAACTTAAGCAGTGAAAATAAGGGCAAGCCTATGGCGACAAGTACCAGCTAGGTGTTAAGTTGTTTTGAGCGTGAGTGTTGACTAATGATCCTTATACCCAAATTTGAAATCATTGAGCAAAAAAGGAGGATATCTTTAGAAGTGAGAACACTAGTTGCAATATTGGAAAGTTGGTGCATTTGTGAGAGATAAAAGAGTAGAGGTGTTGGCGTGGTGAGTCTGTGTCATGGTCTGATCTACATGATTGAGCCTAGTAAGCTTAAGCGTGATATCATGTATTAAAGCAATGAAAATAGTTGGAATTTATGGCCATATAATTGCGAAAGCTTAAAGGAGTATACTTTTGTACAAAGGTATTGTGGTGCTTCATAGTGCATCGCTTAAGGACAAACAACGAATTTAAGTTGAGGGTGTTGATGTACCGTGGTTTCACGGTACTTTTGATACTTTCCCTTAAGTTTAGTGTGTGTCTAGGGCCTTTTTGTAGCAATTTTAATATGTTTATCTGTGTTTTGCAGGAAAGTTATCCAAAATGGAAATACGGAAGAAGGTGCAGAAATCAGTGCAGAAGTGACCACCTACGAAGCCATCGAAGGCCCGTCATCTCATCAACTGACCATAAGTGGCGACCGTCGTCTGATGGTTCGAGCATATGGAAGAAACTCGGGAAATTCTAACAAAGTGTAGGGCTACGGAAGGATCGACTGTCCTTCTTGGCAAATCGTCAATAATATAAGAGATTAGTCCCAGTACCCGATGTTAAAGAAATAAGTAAGTATGGAACGACGAAAGCATCGATGGATCGTAGGTGTATCAACAGACCGTGCTATTGGTCCATCGATTGATCATATAAGATTAAAAAATGAAAGTCGAAGAAGATGCTAAGTATGGAACGAAGGAGGCAGTCGACGGTCCATCGTTCTATCAATGGACTGCCTATGGATTCGTCGACTTAAGACGCATTTTAGGACAAACTTTCCTTATTTTGAACTCCTTTTAATTGAGGACTTTGTTATTGTAAAGAGCGTAAAATACCTCATTTTTGGTGTTAGACTCTTTAATATTTTTTTTTTCATACTTTTGTTATTGGAGACTTAACTTTGGATTTTGGGAATTAATTAAAATTTCCAGAATCGATTCTCAAGTGATTTTTGTTATTTCAAGTGCAATTTCTGGTTATTTTTCAAACTTGTCAAAGTAAGTGTATGAATTATTATTTAACAAACAAGAATTGTGTATTATTAGGCATGGGTAACTAAATTCATAACTAGGGTTGTGGGAACCATAGGTGATTAAAAAGGTAATGCTAGATAAATAACAATTCTAGAATAAATTCTTGCATATATTGATAATTCATTTGTTTAGAAGTATTTTTAACGAGTGAACGCGTTACAATTTTCCCTTCTTCTACGTGCTGGACAAAGGGGGTTGTTCATAGGAAAAGAAATTAGCAACATAGATATAGTGGACACTATCTAACAAGATAGTTTCAATTGGTGTGAAGTAGTAACTTATCCATACATTGAATATGATGCTTAATATTAGGTAAAGGTAATGTTTAATAAATTAGACACACGTAGCTCGAAAAAGGTGCTGGTGAAATTCTCTAGTTGCCGGACTAAGGAATTATAGATACCTAATTTACCACTTTGCATTCAAGACAGTAGAAAAGAAATGTTATAGCTAGGATTACCGCGTTATGAACCTATAGGGAACATTTACACCCTAGTTTTTCTCATCACTTGATAAACACCAATGTTTTAGTTTTGCTACTTGTTTTACTTAGAAATAATTGAACACTTTTGTTTCACAAAACATCCCCTGTAATTAAATATTTTAGAAAAGGACTTAACTAATTAGAGATAATCGTAGACTAAAGTTAAGTATAAACCATTTTCTTCGTGAGATCAACCCCAAACTAACAATTGGATTCTTTACTTAATACAATCGCTTATATTTCTTTAGGGAAGTATAATTTGAGTTTATCATCAACCTTCATCAAGGAGGTATGTCAGTCAAGGAATACTCCTTGAAGTTTGTTAAACATTCGAAATATGGTTCTTCCCTGGTGTGCAGTAGCAGGGATGAGATGAGCAGGTTTGTGACTGGTGTATCGGAGGATTTGGAGGAGGAATGTAGGGAATCCATTTTTCATGAGAACATGGAACTTGGTAGATTAATGGTACATACACAGCAGGTGGAGGAGAGTCATCGGAGGAAGAGAAGGAGAGGCGAGAAGGCATTAACCTAGGCCCCTCGGATAAGGCGGTTCTCAGAACTGGTAGAGTTCGTTTTGAGTCAGGACAGGCCCAAGATCCAAGAAGGGTCACTAACTTTAGGGTAATCTACTCCTTCCCAGGAACACTCATGCCACAGGGGGAAAGTTTGCCTCAGAAAGGCTGATAGAAATGCCCAGCGTGTTGTAAGTTTGATCCGTTTGCATGGAGTTTGAGGTGCTTGGTATGTACTAATTCCTACTTGGGGGCATGCAGGCAAGAGTTGGATAATAAATCAGGGACTTTTCCCATATGTTGAGACTCAAAACCAGGCAGGGATACTCAACCTCAGTCTAAATTCTACTAATGCAGTCGAGGCAATACATAGAACAGTTTTATGCTTTGAAATTTGATAGGTAATGAGAAGCCTCTGATGCGGTCTTGGTAACTGCATGTCTTTTAATCTCTAAGTGTATTCTTTTTATACAAGGATCTCCTTGTCTTTTGTTACTCATTTAGTAGCTAGTAAATTTGACTTACTTCCTGAGATCTTGCATGAACCTTTTTGAGTTAGTACTCCCATAGGGGATAACATTAGAACTGAAAGAGTATATAGAGATTGTCCAATAGTTGTTCTTGATAGAGTCATTTATGCTGACCTAATAGAATACTCATGATTGACTTTGATATACTTTTGTGTATGGATTGGCTCCATAAATGCTATGACACCATAGATTGTCGAAACAGTATAGTAAAGTTTCAATTTCCGAATGAGTTACAGCTGGAATGGGAAGGGCGTAGTTCAAATCCAACAGGCCAAATAGTTTCCCATCTTAAAGACAATAATATGTTATCTAAGGGGTGACTTAGTCAGAGTCAATGACTTAAAACATGAAGTTCCTTTCATAAACAATGTTTCCATAGTGAATGAGTTTCAAGATGTCATTCCGGAGGATTTTCCAACAATCTCTCCTGAATGCGAAATTGATTTAAGTGTTGACTTAGATCCCAACACCAAACCAATTACCATTCATCCCTATAGAATGGCCCTAGGTGAACTTAAAGTGTTGAAGTTGCAATTAAAAGACCTACTTGATAAGGGCTTCATCCAGTCGAGCATATCCCCATGGTGTTCTCCAGTGTTGTTCATTAAGAAAAAGGATGGAACCCTTAAAATGTGTATGATTATCAGCAACTCAACAAAGTCACTATAAAGAACAAATATCCTTTTCCTAGAATTGATGATTGATTTCATCATCTCTAAGGTTCAAGTTTATTTTCTAAAATATATCTCCGGTCAGGGTATCACCAACTTAGAGTGAGACAAGAGGATGTTCCTAAGACTGCATTCCGTACTAGTTATGGTCATAACGAGTTTCTTGTCATGTTATTTGGTCTTACAAATGGAAAAACCACGTTTATGGACCTTATAAATAGGGTTTTCCATGAATACCTTGATTCTTTTGTCAGTGTATTCATAGATGACATCTTCATATACTCTAAGACTAGAGAAGAGCATGAATAAGATCTAAGAATGACATTGAAAGTACTCACGGAACATTAGTTGTATGCAATATTTAGAAAATGTTAGTTTTGGCTGAGATCATTGACCTTTGTTGGTCATGTTGTGTCCGACCAGGGTGTAGAGGTTGATCCAAAAATGATTGAGTCAGTAAAGAAAGGCCGATCCCATCACTCTTAAGGCTCTAACATGGACATCTAGAGTTTTCTTTAGTTTGGCTAATTCTATCGCAGGTTTATTGGAGGGCTTTTTCACTATTGCTTTGCTTTCTCCATTGACAACTTTACAAAGAGAAGGCGAAGTTAGAGTGGTCTAAAACTTGTTAAAATGAGCTTCCTATAGCTCAAAGACAGACTCACCTTCAACCTGTTCCACATTGCCGAGGAGTGGTGTTGTAATTGATATATGTGATCTATCCAGTAGGGTTTGGATGTGTTCTTATTGTAGGATGGCAAGGTTATTGCATATTCATCAGACAGTTTGAAGAATCCACTAAAAGAATTACCGCTAAACCCATATCTTTATGTTAGCTATTGTGGTATTTGCGTTAAAACATGGAGACTTCTTATACTGGTTTACATGTTGATTATTCTGACCATAAAGTCTTTATAATGTTTCTACACATAGAGAATTTAATCCTTCGGCAGAGAAGATGGCTGTAGCTGCTCAAGGATTGTGACATGAGTTGTCCACTATCATCCAAGTAAGGCAAATGTATTGGCCGATGCTTTGAGGCGATTTGAGCATGGAAGTGTGGTTTTCATATTGATGATTAGAATAAGAGCTGTTAAAGAGGTCCAAAACAACCAAAATGGCTAGGTTAGTTGTACGACTGGTAGATACCCAGTAGGGGTGTTTCAGTTCATTTCCAATTCTAATCCTCAATTTGTTATAGATGTTAAAATAAGAAGCTCTCGACCCATGCTCATGGAGGTTGCAAGCCTCAGTTTGATAAGCTAAACGGAATAATTTCCCTAGGGGAGGATGGTGTGCTTAGATACAGGGGCAGATTTTTGTGTGCCACACAATGTTGATAATATGAGAACATAGTATTATTGAAGAGGCTCCCTGGCTCAGGTATTCCATTAATCCAGGTTTCTATACCAGATGTAATCATGATCTCAAGGATAGCTATTGGTTGTGAAGGTATGAATCGATATATAATCTGTAATTTTTTTGAGAAAAAGTGTCAAATTGCCAACAGGTTAAGTCAAACCTCTAGCCTAGAAGGTCTTACCTCGTCGATTGAGGTGCCAACAGGAAAGTGGGAGCTATTAATATGGAATTTGTGGCTTGGTCTGCCACGGACCGATGAACACTGGCCTGATTTCATTTGGGTCATTGTGGGACAGGATGACTAATTTTGCTCACTTCATGTCCAAGTGAGTCGGGTACTTACAACAGAGTCCAAGTTTATGCAAGCGATATTTTATGTATCGTGAGGGTTGTATGAGATCCGTTTATCTATCATTTCGATTGGGGGAGACCAATTCACTTCTCTTTTTTGAAGATCTTCCAAAAACAACTTGGTACACAGGTGAAGCTCAGATTGTTTTTCATCCTTAGACAGATGGACAAGAAGAGCGTACCATTCAGACCCTTGAAGACATGCTGAGAGCATGCGTTATTGAATTCAAGGGGAGTTGGGATGATCACTTTCTACTAATTGATTTCTCTTATACTATTACCTACCATTCCAGTATTGGGATGGTAGCTTTTGAAGCCCTATATGGTAGGAGATACAGGTCCCCCGAATTCTTATAGTTGTCTGCTGTCTTGCTGGTCCTGTTATGGTTTTCTCTGGGGGTCGGTCTCGAGTTTGACCTCAGCAGCAAAAAAATACCGCGATCATCGGACGGCTCTGCTGCGCTGATCAATCAGATTCGTTCGATTGTGAGGTGCTCCTGACAGCAACTCTGCTCTCGAATGAGGATCCCTCGTGCTGAGCGACGTTCCGCGTGCAGTGTAGGGGTCTTGCAAAGGAGATAAATGTACGGGCTGCGACTATCGCGGCAGAGGTCGTATCGAGGCTGACTAGTAATGTGGTGGCTACGGGCCGTTACAGGTCGTCAAAAATCCTATGCTGATAACAGGTGGGAGGACTCTCGGAATTTCGAGTAGGTTGAGCAAGGCACCTGAAGATATCACCCATGAAAGGGGTGATGAGTTTTGGGTAATAATGGAAGTTGTTTCTGAGGTATATAGGTCCTTATAGATCATATACGAGTAAGGAATGTTGCCTATGAAATGAAGTTACCAAATGACTTGGCTTCTGTTCGTTCAGTGTTTCATGTTTCGATGCTTAAAAAGTGTCTAGGTTATCAAACATTCCTTCTTACTATTGAGGGGTTAGGAGTCGATGAGAACCTTAATTTTCAAGAGATTCAAGTTGAACTTTTAGAGCGCCAAGTTAAAAAAATGAGGAACAAGGAGGTTGTGACCGGAAAGGTGTTATGGAGGATTCACCTTGTTGAGGGATCAACATGGAAGGCCGAGGCCGACATGAGTTCACGTTACCTCCCTTGTTCAGTTCTTGAGGTTAGATATATTCTTCCTAAGACTTATTATGTTTATGAAACTCTAAATTTTAGTGCATTAGTCTGTCTTGGTGTTTTAAGTCCATAACTATGTGTTTTATATTTGAACTATATGAGTTAATAGGAGTTCATTCTTGCATTCATGTTGCTGTTTTTGTATAGCGTTTGCATGATTTTTGTGTTGCATGAGTTACGATGTGCATTGAGCGTAAGTAAGATTAGGAAGGAAGTTTCTCAATCTCATATATGAAGCTTTAGATAAGCTTTAAGTGATGTGCATCATCTAGAGTAAGTTATGAATCAGATATTCACACAGAGTAAAGTTTCAACGATGTGATGTGTTTTTTCTAAAATACCCTCTTTGTTTCAAAATGATGTATAGTGTCATTCTGGGATGAATGTTCCTAATGGGGGGGGGGGATAATGTAAAATTCTAGAAAATGTACTTGTCTACTGAGGAGTCTATTAGGTTTTAAGAATGTGTATTGGGGTACATAGGCATCCCGTTGCCCAATATTTAGTAATATTGGGCATGTTGGAAAATATTGGCTTAAGGGTGTTAGCCAATTTCTATGTATTACAAAGTAACATAAAATACACCTTGATTTTCAATTGCTCCAATGCAAGCTTGTTTAAGAATTGTACCTTAAATTAAGACCCTAATCTAAAATGCTTAATTCCTTAACTCACATACTAGGTAAGAGGCATCCAAGTGTCAAGCCTAGGTTCTATAGCACATGATCATTTATAATGATCATGTAGATTAAGGAGTTCCCAAGGACATAGTGAGGGTCCTTGGACAAGAAATGCGCAGCAATACATGCGCAACCACATGTGCTAACCGGCCAAGCGACAAGCAACCAAGCCCTATCAAATTTGGTTAGGGCTGTAAGGGGGAAGGAACACGCACGAGTAAAGCCATGTGGATCCTAGCTTAATAACCAACTCTAGGATCTAAATAACTTAAATAAATAACAAACTAACCAAGTATTAACTAAAATAAACTAACTTGTGTACCCGAAATCCTAAAACCTAACCGGGTGAGATTAACCGGTTAACTAACGAAACAAACATCCTTGTACCTAACCTAAGATGGTTCAAAGAGGTTGGTTATGGTCCTAATGACTTAGTGGTACTTTATTAATTATCCAAGGTCACATAATTAATTCAGTTAGAAATTTAGTTAATTAATTCAAATATTATTCAAAACTGAAACACTTGGGCAAATTTCATATTTGGCTAAGTCAAGTGCTCTCCTATTTTTAGTCAATTTAGGACGGGCATTTTGGTAATTAGATAATTTATTTATTTAATTAAGTTAATTATCCTAAGTTAAATTAGTCAATATCAGTTCGTAAGACTTAGACTCATGATTTATCCATAAAAACCCTGGACTGAAAATAGTAAACAAAATGTGACAAAAAAATAGAAAATTTCTCTCAGTTTTCCTTTAGGCGATTTCAAGGAAGCTTTTCAAGATTATTGATGCAAAGTTCGGGGTGATCTTCATAGATTCAATTCTATAGTGAGTATAGGTTTTATATCTTGGATTCCTTTTACAAAGAGGCTTTTCGAATGTATTGAATTCAAGAAAACAAAAACTAGGGTTGTTCCTAATGAATGTTTCGAATGTTCATCTCCCTAGTTCTCCCTATTTCCGATCTTGTAGTACGTATAATGTAAATCTCGAGCATGTTGTTGGTATGTGGTTCTAACTAATCATTATGTGTAGGTTCTGCGATTTGTAATGTCGAATGAAATCTATATGTTAGATCCATATGAATAAGGTATACATGAGATACTAAATGTTGTAATGCCTACTTGTGTTCGAGAAGAGGAAATTTATATAAGTTGTTCATTAATTTGTTCTTATAGTCTAAACAAAGGTTAACAGTTTGCTGGTTAACATGATGAGATTACTGTAATGTACTCATTAAATAACTGACTTGGCTAGTGATAATATCATAGTTTTATTTATGACAATAAATTTGCCAGCAATATTATTTCCAAAATATGTTAAGTCATACAAATCGTAACTCAATAAACTCAACTTAGGGTGTGCCAATAACTGGGACAAGTCCCAACATACCCTTTCCACATGAACTTGTCAACATAATTGCATTTTGAATAAGTCTTTGTAACTTCCATAGAGAATTGTACAAGACTATCAATTAACGTTGAACAAGATAATGTGAGTAATGAACTACTTTTTCACTTACACTTAAATGATTATGTCAAAGATACTCACATTAGAGGGTGCTAGATATCGTGAGACAATTCTCACTCGCACCATGATAATAATATAAGATTAAATTCACATTCATCAAGTGTAAAAGAAAGGGGTGAACAATCATCCATTGAGATAAGTATTCCTCATTCTAGAAGATAGCTTCCATAATGCATGAGTAAACTCTAAATGATGTAAAATATAAGAAATTGAGCAAAGCACTGATAGAATAGCAATGAGTTGTGTAAGAACATGTAAATCTCATGAGATGAGACTGCCACCAAAATGGATAAGAGTCTCCGAAATCTCCTAGTCTATGAACTATGTAGCCATTATAAGTATTAGCTAGTGGATTCAACCTAAGAGTGATAGGTAGTATTTGATTTCATTTTGGAGAGTGAACCACATCTTTTCAGTGTGGGGAAGACACTGAAATTTATGTTTAGATCACATGATCTATGTCAGTTGAATGTTATAGATTTTGTTTCACTTTAGCCGGTGAACCACCTTTTTTCAGTGTGAGGGAAGATATTGGATTTCATGTTAACTCACATGATCTGGGTTCAGTTTAACTGGTGAACCACCTCTTTTCAGTGTGGGGAATACACTGGATTTCATGTTAGCTCACATGTATAAGTCATATAAACGCTAAACATTTCTTAAGAAAGTAAGAAAGTTAGAAAGAAAGAAAGAAAATTATGTCCAAAGTGACATGAGATCAAAGAAGCAGAAAAGTAAGTTCAAACTGAACTAAGGAAGCATAATGATCAAATAATGGGCATAGCCAATAAAGATTGGCTTATAAGAGAAAAAACTTAATAACTCAACAATTGGAGTATGAATTTATGCCCCAACATCTTTATACTATGCAAATGATAAAATAATGAGCATGGCCAACAAAGATAGGCTTATAAAGACTTCATGCCCAATTTAACAAGAATGGAAAGAATAACTTGTGGTAAGGTTAGTCAAATCATTTCCTTAGCCTTTTGGATTACTTATTGATTAATTGTAAGTATGGTACTACAATAAATCATCGCCCTAGTAAGTAAAACATAGGATCAAAGGAGATCATTGAACTACACAACAGAAAGAATAAAAGACTAAAAAATAAACTCAGACAGGAAAGGTGAGCTCTCGGCCTAAGCGAGCAAAACTAAAACGTTTTGTTTTAGTTGTTCTAAAATTATGTTCATGATTCCAAATCTTATGTTCATATCAAAATGGGTTTTGTGCTTTAAATGCATGAAAACATGTCATATTAAGAGCATGAATTACAAGTAATGAATTAGGAAAGTATAGTGACTTCAGTTTTCCAGAAACGACATGTTTCGATAGGAAGAGCTTTCCTTGATAATACAGAGTACTTATGTGTTCATGTGTATACACCCATAATTAGTACAAGTGTTTACTAACCCATATACTATTACTATTTTATGGGAGCAGGTCTGAGAGAGGATTAAATATTCGTTGAAGCTATTTGGATTAGTGATCTCCAGACTTTGGTACGTCCTCTTAAGTGGGAGGATGCCCAAATTTATTATTCTAGCTTTAGTACATTAGACATAGCTAGTGGATGTTGTCCCTAGAGTTTCATTTCAAACATTTGTTCAAGCGTTTGATTTGAGGCCTGTTTGGCAAACTATTATTAAGAATATGATTCCTTATTTAAATTGTTTAATCTATTTATAGATGGTTGTTTAGTTTGATTTTATTAGTATATCACTAATACGCAGTAATTATATGAAGTCTAAGTACACTTCAATAAGTATTAAAAAGTTTTAAATTTTCTGCAAATTTGATTGTATGATCGTGATGAAAGCTAAGAAGAGTCTTGTCTGTGACCTCTGAGAGGTTAAAGACGCCGTTATCATCCACGGTCTAGGACCAAGGTGTGAAAAGAACCCTGAAGCTAATAAAAAAAATCATATATATGAGGCATGGGGTAAAAGTTCTTCACCGTCACCTTGTTATTCTGTTTGTAGCCAATGCACATCCTCATAGTCCCATCCTTCTTTTGCACAAACAAAAACTGGAGCACCCCAAAGAGACACACCCGGATGGATGAACCCCTTACCTAATAGGTCCTCTAACTAAACACTGAGCTCTCTCAGCTCTGCAGCAGCCATTCGGTCAGGCAGAATAAAAATAGGACGGGTTTTAGGCTCAAAATCTATGGTAAAATCAATGTCACGATCTGGGGGTAGGCCATGTAGATCTATAAGGAACACATCTACATACTCTCTAACCAAATGAATTCAGTCAACTGAAGGTCCCTACCTACTCACATCTCTCACATAGGCCAAATAAGCTAACCAACCGGAAGCAACCAATAACCTACTCCACATAAAAGAGAGGATCCCCATTGGTGTGTTACTACAAGCACCTTCCCACAACACCGGGGGAATGTCAGGCATGGATAAGGTAACTGTCTTGGCGTAACAATGCAAGACCACATGATAGGGGGATAACCAGTCCATGACCAGAATCACATTAAATTCAATCATATCACGTAAAATAAGATCAACTCTAGTATCATAACCCTGCATAGTCACTAATAAAGATTGCAATACCTGATCCACTACTAAGGACTCACCCACTGAGGTTGAAACATGAACCGCCTCTTCCAAAGACTCATACCGCATATCTAACTAGGGAGAAAAATAATAAGATACATACAAGAATGTGGACCTAGGATAAAATAATATTTTAGTAGGCTAATGGCATATTAAAAGCATATATTTGATGACATCGTCAGATGCCTCAACCGCCGCCGTCGCCGGAGATGCATAGAGATGACCCTGAGATCCTCTACCTAGTGCGCCCGATATACCACCTGAAATGCCTCCCTGAGATCCGCCCCTAGTACCCTATCGTCTGTCCCGTCATTCCTAGTCCTTACCACCACCTATAGCTGGAGAAGACAATGTTGAAACTAGTCTAGGTGCAAGTGGAGCTGGTACAATTTCCCCTCCACTTCGCGAGGGTCACTCTCTACACCAATGTTCAAGAAAACCACAATCATAACACCCCAAAGCTAGACGCCCTATAGTAACCCATCCGCAGCATGAAAGAAGGAAATTTGATCCCCTTGAGAAATGAATGGATGGCTAAAACCATATGCTCTATGTCAACCCTCAAATGGTATCGCAACCTACGTACAAACCAACGAACACTCTCCCACTCTGTGGACATGATCATAGTAGCATGGCGATAAAACTCATGGAACCTCACCTCATACTCTAAGACGGTCATAGAACCATGCTAAAATCTATAGAACTAATCACGAAGCCTATCTCTTGCGCTTCGTGGAATGAACCAGGCCAAGAAAGCTTCTAAAAAATTACTCCAAGATATAAGAGGTGATCCAATTGTCCTGGACTCTCTATACGTACACCACCACTTCTTGGCTGGCCCACGAAAGTGATGAGTTGTAAATTTGGCTCCTCTATACTCTAAGAGGCCTAATGAATCTAACTACTGCTGGCAAGAGAGTTGGAACTCATGGGCATCCTCACAAATATCTCTTGAGAATAAAGGCGGTTACAACCTCTAGAATACCCCGAGCATCTTCTGCTCGTGTAGTGTCATCTTTTGGACCTTTAAGTATGGCGGGATGACAAGACGAACTAGTGGAAACTAAACCTCTGGTGCCGCCACAACAGGATGACCCTCTGGCAATGGAGGTTGAGTTGGTGCCTATAACATCTATCCAATAGCTGCTTGTATATGAGTAAAAAGGGCATGAAGATCACATGTTGCAACTAGTGTAGATGATGGTCGGCCTCGCCCGACCAACTGGATGTGGACGTACATATCCTGCTTGAGGCTCCTCCTCCCCCTCCCAAGCCACCAAGTGCATCACCAGTAGATGCATCGCTACACGTGCGAGCCATGCTCGATGAAGTGAACAAGTCAGATTTCAAAGAACCAATAAGGCACACGCTGCACAAAAGTGAAACAAAACAAAAAATCTTTCTAAACACATCTTGTAGCCTCCTAAATATAAGTTACGGACGTCTTCACGTAGAACTCTATTTGAATTTAGCTCTATCCAAGTTAGACCGTTGAACGTGGCCCTGATACCAAATTGTCACAAGCCTATTTATCGAGTCATGATAGCACCTACTATAACCCACTAGTAGGTAAGCCGAACAGTAACCAAAAAAAACACCTAATGGGTTTGAGGGTAAAAACTAAGAAAGAGTACGCAAAATTTACTATAACTAGATAGACATGCAGGAGAAAATAAAAACATTTATACAAATAAGGATTCCTCAAAGAACCAGGAAGTCACTAGTACAGAGCTACCAACCAAATGAGTAAAAGTCCCAAAAGTGGACAACCAAATAGACTATCTCGAAAGGAAAATACAAGTCTCTATATATATAGATGGAGACAACAATAGTACATAATAGTGTGTGCTCACCCTCGTCTTGAGATCAAACTGCTCCAAACTCGAACATCGCTGGGTACTGGTGCTTAGACCTGCATCACAAAAAAAGTTGCAAAGTGTAGCATGAGTACAAAACAACAAGCACCTTGTAGGCATCATTTGCC
This sequence comes from Solanum habrochaites, assembly GCA_027704765.1. NCBI lineage: Eukaryota > Viridiplantae > Streptophyta > Magnoliopsida > Solanales > Solanaceae > Solanum > Solanum habrochaites. The sequence goes on from JAKWJA010002499.1 coordinate 38,429,031, forward strand.
GACTAAACTTGAAAATTAAAGCAATATGAAAAGAAAGAATAACACAATTTGAGGTCAAGAACGAAAGTCTAAGTAACACTGTAATGCACATGAGTGTAGAAAGAACTAACTAAAGTAATACATAAGCTAACTACAGATAACTGGACCCCCACAAGCCCAAAATCTATAATCATGCACAAGCTTAAATAAAAGCACAAAAAGACCCTGATATACCGTGATTTCACAGTGCTTTCAATGCCTTTTGCTTAAAAGTTGTTGTGTGTCTAGAGTCTTTTTGTAGTAGTTTTAACATATTTTTAGGTCTATTTTTCAGGAAATTTTTCCAAAATAAAGACGCAAAAGGCAACTAGAAAACAGTACAGAAAGACTACCTACAAAGGTTATCGACGTCTATTCATTCAATTGACGGTGTGCAGGTGGTGACCATCGATTGCAGTTTAGAATGATGGAGAAACTCGGGGAAATCTGACCAAGTGTGGAATGATAGAAGGGAACAACAGACTCGACGGGCAAACCGTTGATTTTGATCAATGATAATTCCTGTACCCGATGTTGAATAAATTCTAAGGAGGGAGTGATGGAGGGCATCGATGGACCATAAGTGCATGACAGACCGTGTTGTTGGTCCGTCAATTTATTTATAGAAGGTTCCATATAAAGGAGAGCAAATTCTAATGTCTAGAACTGCGGAGGCAAATCAGCTAGACCAGTTTGTTTTTATTGATGGTTTGTGATTAGGGGTCGTCGATCAATGCCACAATTTTGGAAAAACATTCCTAATTTCAATTCATTTGAATATAGGATACTGTTTTATATATATAGGGTTTAAAACCTCATTTTTGGGGTTAGAGATTGTTGGTATTTTTCTTGTTTAGTTTGGAGATTCATTTTTTTAAACTTTGGCAATAATTATATTACGGGTTTTGGTTTGAAGGTTTTTCTTTCAATTTCAAGTTGATTTTTTAGGTTTATCAACATAGATTTAGTGGGATACTATCTAATGGGCTAGTGTCGATTGGTGCAACGTAATTACTAAGTCATACATCGATTATGATGTTTAATATGTAGTAAATGTAAGAATTAGTAAATTATACACATGTAGCCATAACCAAGGTCGAGGTGAGATTCGTTGATTGCCAGGCCAAGGAGTTAGAAATACCTTACTTAACTTTACCTGGCCGAACCACTATGGAATGAGTTCTAATTGCGAAGGGATACGACACATTATAATTATGGGATCACCTCTACCTAGTTAGTTTAAATTGATAAAGATCACATGTTACCTCTTCGTTAACGTTCATATTACAAGTGTTAAGAAACTTGTTTCACAAAAAAAACCCTTTTATACGGGTGTTTTGGAAAAGCCTTGGCTAAATACATATAATTGTACATTGAAGTTTGTCTCAACCATTTATTGTAGAATCCACCCAAACTATTAGTTCGGTTCTTTTCTTGATTACGATTGCTTATACTTCTTTAGGGAGATGTAATTTGAGCATATAAAATAATGGTATTGCTGTCGGGGAATCCAACTTTTAGATTAACTTTAAATACATTATTGATATTTAGTCAACAGTTTCCTGATTTTACTTTTTCTTTTTCTTTTTATCTATTTCAGGTCTACCTTTAGTGTATGCCAAGTACACGAAGCTGAGGAAAAATACTTATTCCATTTGACCATGAACTTAACTATACAATGTGAAGAATGGAAAATCAACAAAACCCAGCTAATCTAGGTGATGGGAAAAATCGTGTTTAGATCCCTTACCATTTCGTTAGCAGACACAGTTTCAAGTTGAATCAATTGAGATGCTTTTAAGGATGTAACCCTCAGCACCAAGACCTGAGGATTACTATAGAGGCAATGTTTATATTGGTCATTCTAATGGACCTTTTGTCGTACCCCGTTTGACACCTGGGCACATATTCATGGTGACGAGTAGTTTGATACAGATGCTCACCGCGAGGGTTTATTGTCGGGACTACCATCAGAGGACTCTCATGATCGCATAGAAAAACTGAGGTCTGTGTGTAAGAGTTGTGTGGGTAGGACAAACCTTGATATGAATGTCATTGGGTTGCGAGTGTTACCTTTTTAACTGATAGGAGATACCTCCATATGGTTTACTGATATTCCCTACAGCTCCATTTCTACATGGAATTAGTTTAGGGATGCGCTCTTAACAATGTATTTTTTACCTAGTGTCCAAGAAGCTAAACAACAAATATAAAGTGAACAACTTTGTGGCACTACTTGGGGAGTCGGTGAGTAGCTCTTGGGAAAGATTTATTGCATTTTGTGAGAGGCATCCCAAACCACCACATTGATGATGAATCATTGAAAGAGTACTTCTATATGGGTCAAGATTATAACAATAAAGCAATACTCGACACTATTATAGGGTGTTCATACGGAGAGTGCACATATGCAAAGATCGCAGAGAAGTTGGAGAAGATATCTCACAGCATCAAGGCTTGAAGCACTAGAAAATCGGATACTAGGAGAAACATCTTTTTTAGTACAAGCTACAAACAACATAACAACAGATGGATATGTGAAGAGTTGGCACATATGAGAACTGAGCTTGGGTTGGTTTTATAACATGTGAGCAGAGGTGCAAAAAAGGTAAATGCGGTGAACTAATTGACTAAACCACTACCGTCGGTAGATGAGTACTATTATGAAAAATATGTCTATGTAGTGAATGAGAAAACAGGGGGTTTCTAACCAAACGCCCAAGGCTCCAATTAGGAGAATTGGAGCCAAGGTAAAGGAAATAATAGTCGAAAGTATGGCAACTACAATCAAGAGGGTCAATATGTTCTATATGGGAACTACAACGACGATAACTACATCAATCGTGTTAACTATGGTAATAGGAATGATCAGAGTGGGCCCTACATTCCCCTACAAAATTGGGAAGTTGCTCCTAGGGATGGTGGAGGTAGTATGGTGTGAGTTGAAGATATGCTACAAACTTATGAGGATATTTGATGCTAGTGATGAGCATGCCTAGGATATGAGAGGTAATTTAGCTAATATTTCACAAAATGTGGATGCACATGTGATTTCGATTTAGCATTTTGAGTTACGAATGACTCAATTTTCTACTACAGTGAATCCACGCCAACCTTGCACTATTCCTAGAAACATCATCCAACATCCTAAAAATGAATATTTCATGGTGTTCACTACTCGAGGGGTAATCAAACCATTGATCCACCAATGTAATCTCTAGTACAAGTTGTTATGAAAAAAGGCAGACAGATTGTAGACACTAATAGTGAGTCGGTGGACAAGACGGTGGTAGAAGCAGAGGTGTGTCAGAAAGTGGTCCCCATTCCTAGACCTCAACCACCATTCCCTTACAGATTAGTAAAGAAGACTTAGGATGGTAACTACCAGTGATTTATCATTATGTTGAAACAACTTTCCATCAATGTCCTCTTTATAGAAGCATGGGAATAACCTGGTTATTTTAAGGTTATGAAGGATATGATGAGAAAGAAGATATTGGTGAGTTTTGGGGATGATGACAGAATGAAGCATTGTAGTGCTATTATTACAAGGTCTGTTATGCAGAAAAAAAAAACCTTGTGCTTTCACCATTCCATGTACAATCAGGTCTCTACGCTTTGCTAAAGCACTGTGTGATCTTGGTGCAAGCATAAACGTCATGCCTCTTTTCATTAATAAGGGAATAGTGCTTAGGTTCCCAAAGCCTACACGATGTTGGTACAATGGGCGCTCGAACATTGAAGAGGCCCATTTTTTACTCTTCATGAGTTCTTATGAAAGTGGAGTCCATTTATATCTCTGGCTTATTTGTGATTTCTTGACTGTGAGGTTGAGTTGAGGTTCCCATTAATTTTTGCTAGGGAAGGCCATTCTTTGCCACTGGGCAGTGCATTGGTTGACATGGAAAAGGGGCATACGAAGTTTAGGTTAAACAATGAAGAAGCAACTTTCAACATCTGTAGATCCATAAAATATAGTGATGAGATCCAAATGGCATCTGAAATATCAAACATGGTTGAGGAGTATATTCGAGGTACACATTGAAGAGTGACTAGGAGTCGAGGCACTAGAGGAAGTGATTAAAAATGAGAGTGATAGTATTGAAGATAATGGTATTTTAGTGGATGCACTTGAACGAAATTTTATTGGTCAAAACCAAAGAAATTTGAGTTAGATATGAAGCATCATGAGTCTCCACCCATGAAATCATCTATTGAGGAGGCTCAGAAATCAGAGCTTAAGGCTTTAATACCTCATATGAGGTATGTGTTCTTGGGTAGATATGACACTTTGTCGGTTATAATTGTTGCGGAATTGAATGGAAAAAAGTAGGTTTTTGGTTAAGGTTTTGAAGAAACTCAAATGTGCCATTGGTTGGACTATTACGTATATTATTGGGATTCCCTCGGTATTTGTTCACATTAAATCCAACTCATATCCGATTATAGATCAAGCATTGAGCGCAAAAGATGGTTGAATCTACCTATGCAAGAGTTAATGAAAAATGAGATCATCAAGTTGTAGGATGCCAGAGTCATCTATCCTTTTGCAGATAGTAGTTAGGTATGCCCTGTTCAGTGTGCCTATAAAAGGTGGGATGACAGTGGTGCCTAATTAGAGGAACGAGCTTTTTCCCAATTTTTTCATGTGTCGACGTGGAAGTTTATAATGGATTACCTATAATTTGGAATATGGGACTGAAATACCATTTCTCGATGCCCTTTATGGATCAGATTTAGATAGACTCGCAGGAAAAGAGTGGTATTTTTTTCTTGGTGGCTATTCGTAATAAATCTCTATGTGCACCCTGTGGAATGTCGGCGAGAGTACTTAGAGACAAATATTTTCTTTTCCCTTATGGGCAGTTTGCATTCAACAAAAAGGATTCTTTTCGGGTTGTGTAATGCACCAACAACTTTCCATAAATGTATGATGTTGATATTCTCATATATGGTGGAGGAAACCATTGAGGTGTTCATGGATGATTTTGCGGTGGTTGGCGACTCCTTTGATCGGTGTTTGAGTTATTTGGTTGAGGTACTCACAATATGCGACCATTGGGATCTTGTGCTTAATTGGCAAAAATACTACTTTATGGTGAAAAAAGGCATAGTCTTGAGCCATCACATCTCAAAGAAGGGGATAGAGGTTGATTGATCTAAAGACAAAGTTATAAAGAGGCTTCTTCCACCTATCTCTTTAGAAGGGGTGAGAAGTTTTCTTGGACATGGGAGTTTTTACCAAGGTTTATCAAGGATTTTACAAAATTGTACATCATTTTTGCAAACTACTCGAGAAGGAATGTAAGTTCTATTTCGATGAATCATGTCTGAAAGCGTTTGGAGAATTGAAGGAGAAGTTGGTGTCTGTGCCCATAATTGAGGTGATGTGTAATGCTAGTGGTATTACACTTGTTGTGGTATTGGGATAGAGAAGGGATAAAGTCCTTCACCACATTTACTATGCAAGTAAAGCCTTGAATGAAGATAAAAAAATACGGTAATCGAATAAGAGCTTCCTATGGTCGTGTTTGCTTTAAAAAAAATTGCTCTTATTTCCTCAGTGCGAGGGTCTTAGTGCATATAGTCTACTCCGTGTTGAGGTATTTGATGGCAAAGAAGAATGCGAAGCAAGTTTGATTAGATGGGTGCTATTACTGCAGGAGTTTGACTTTGAGGTAAAAGACAAAAAAGGGACAAAGTATCAAGTTGTTAATCACTTATCTAGGTTAGATGATGAAGTTATGCATGAAATGGTAGAAAAGACCTAAATTAAATGATTCTTTTATTCCTTCTGATTCCTGAATGACACATATTGGACCTTCTCAAGATGTGTGATCCTATGTGCTTAGATTTTCCGATTACGGGATAGTGATATCGTTCCTTCGGACTTCTTTTTCCATCAGAGTAAGAATTTCATGTACTCTGTGAAAAAGTTCTTTTAAGATGAGAATTACTTATACCAGAGTTGTACTAATTGATTATTCGCCGTTTGTACCAGAATTTGAGATGTTGAGTATTTTGGAGGCATGTCACTTATCGCGTGTGGGTGGACAACATAGTTGTATCCAGACTACACATAAACTTTTACAGAGTGGATACTATTAGCCAACCATTCAAAAATATGCTCAAGAGTTCACCAAATTATGGGATCACTGCCAGCAAGATGGAGGAATTTCGGAGTGGCAAGACCCCATTGAACCCTATTCTGGTGATTGAGTTTTTTGATGTATGGGGAATTGATTTTATAGGACCGTTTATGAGTTCTCATGGTGAAATATATCCTTGTGGCTATGTGTCTTAATGGGTGGAAGTTATATCTCTTCCTAATAATGAAGGAAACAATGTCATCGCGTTCTTTAAAAAGAATATCTACTCCAGATTTGGCACACCTAGGGACATTATTAGTGATGGTGGCTCACAATTTTGTAATAATTTTTTCAAAGGTTTATTGGATAAATATGGGGTTCGCCATAATGTGTCTACTCTTTATCACACATATACTACGGGGAAGTTGAGGTATCCAATAGAGAGATCAAGCAAGGCAAAAATGGTGAATGTGAATTGAAAAGATTGGTCAAGAAGGCTTGATGATGCTCTTTGGGCCTATCAGACTGCATATAAAATTTGTATTGGTATGTCTCCGTACCAACTTGTATATAGGAAGGCTTGTCACTTTCCGGTCGAGTTAGAGCACAAAGCAATGTAAGCATTGAAGAAACTAAAGATAGATTGGAATGAAGCAACGGAACAATGACTAAATGGGTTGAATAAGCTTAATGAGTTTTGCCTCAAAGTCAATGAAAGTTCAGCCATCTGCAAAGAGAGATGAATAAGTACCACAACCAAAGGATTGAGAAGCGAGAATTTGTGGTTGGTTATTCCGTGCTTCTATTAAATTCTAGGATACACTTGTTTCCGGGTAAACTCAAGTCCAAGTTGACAAGGCCATTCCTCATCACCAAAGTGTTTTCACATGAAGCGATTGAGTTGGAAAATAAGGAGGGTGCAAAGTTCACAGTCAACACGCAAAGAGTTAAACTTTACATGGGGCATGCAGAGAGTGTCCATGAAGTGGCTGAAACTTATCACCTTTATGAAATAAGAGTTAGATCACGTTCAACATGCTTGGTGCACAACTTAAATCTAAAGATTCTTTGATGCAACCAAGGGTAACCTCTAGTAGGGGGTTAGAGTTATTTGGGCGTCGTGAGGGGGTAAGATGTGGCTATAGGGTAAGTGTATGTGTGGGGACGGGGGTCGGTTTAGCACTTGACGTAGGTGGAGCGGTTAGGGTGGGAGGGTAGGGGAGGTTAGCGGGTGTGGGGAAAATGGTGTTTCTAGAGGGATGGGGAAGAGCTTATTGGGGCGTCGGGTGTGTGGGAGGGGTGGTGATAGTTGGAGGAAGTCTGCGTAAGTTTGATGAGAGTGTGGGTGAGGCAGAGGGTGGTGGTAGGTGACTAGAGTGGTTGGGGTTTTGGTGGGTGGGGGGGTGTGTGTAGCTTAGCCTCCCTCCCTCTTTTTTCTTGTTCTTTATATGAATAGTCGTATTTTCATTTTTTTTTTTATTTTGAAACCTCATTTCATCCATGCCTGAGTTATAATGTTTGCAAGAGATAAGGGTTCGTGTCTAAAAAGTGTCAAGAAAAACACAAAAAGAATATCCTAATGGTGTTGCATGTATAAGGAACAAAATGAAAATCTTCCGAAAAATGGTCTAGTGCACAGGTCTATGGAGACCATTGACAGGCCGTCGTACAATCGAAGGACGGTCGATGGTATCCGTTGGTCCTAGGTATGTACCTTAACTTTCTAAGTCTTGATGAAAATGACGGTCCTAGTCGACGGGGTTTTGTAGGACCAAAATGCCAGTGACCGGACCCGACCCGACCGGAAATATGAAAGGACATTACTGGTTTATATTCATGAAAACCATCAAATTCATTTAAAATTCCCTTCATAAACCGTTTTGTTTCAAATATTTCATTCCTTTATCGCCACTCATTACACTACCATCTTCCATATCATTCCAAATTCATAATTCCTAAAATCCCCCAAACCGTCACTTCCCAAATTCTCTTATTTCTCTTTTGTTCTTCGGCCGGTGATCAAAGTTTGAATGCGTAGGCTACTGTACAATATTTATATCATAACTACACCACTTAAAGGTATTTAATTTCCTTTACAATTTGAATTCACGTTCATTGTTGTTTAACAAAAATTCGACTGTGGGCCTTGACTGAGGGACTTAATTAATTAATTTTGCATTCTTATAACTCGTGTATTACGTCCCTCATAATTAAAGAAAGTGGTTGTGTCTCTTAGTGGCATCCCTATAATGTGATTTTCTCCGTAGTTTCAGAAATTCCTACTTAGAGTTTCATAGTTTGACTGAATTAGAACACATATTATGTTAAATCAAAACTCTAGGTATTACTAATTCATTTTGGTGGGTGTAACAATGTGTGTACACATGAGTCTTGAAAGCCTAAAGTTTGTTTCAGGCCAATGTTATGAGTCCCCATCGACGGACCATTAGTGGATAGATGGGGTCTCGAGGGGGTCTATCGTTAAGCATGACGTCTTATGTTTTGATGTCCTGAATGAAGGGAAGTGCACTATACGTTCCATTATGATAGACGAAAGTGGAATACGGTCTGTGTGTTAATCAATAGACCGTTCTTCACATCTATTGTTTCATTCTTAGAGTCTGTTTTCACAAATATTAAAACTTATCCTAAGTGTTATACGACGAAAGTGGACTACGTTTCGTTGATTGATCAACGATCCATTTTGCACGTCTGTCGTTTCGATTTGAGATCTTTGAAATTTTTTATTAAGTTAAATAATTCTATGTGACCAATGACGGACCCTATCGACGGACCTTTGATAGTGCCCGTTGACCTGAAGTTGATTTACTGAATTGTGTTGTGAATTTTTTTGTTTCTTCGCTCTAATTATTTCATGTGTGTAGTGTTATTGAAATGAGATTAAAAAGTTCTCTACAGGTACAAATGGATCCTAAAAAGGATATCGTTTACTCAAGGGGAAAGTCCATGTCCGTGGCCCCGTCTCGTCGGAAGATTGCTAACTCCGACAATGAGCAAGATCCAGATACCAGCTACACGAATCAATAGGGTTACCCCTCAAAATGTGGTTCCCGGCGTATTCACTTCCCCCCCCCCCCAAGTCTTATGAGGATCGCGCACTGACTAGCTCAGCTTTCGGGGCAGCCTCTAGCTTTGAAGGAGCATTAGGCTCTGAATCTACTTCTACTTTTAGGTCGGCCCGATCTTCTGAGTCAAATACAGACACTGCCCCTAGTTTTGCCTCTTAGGGAACCACGAGTCAGAAGACCACGACCACCAATCCTCGTCTGATTAGGGTAATAGGTTGTAACCTGCACCCATATCTCAAGCATATGAACTTGCAACCGTTGGAAAGGAACCAAACCCGTGATGCATCAATAGGAAACCCAGTATACACCGACTCCGAGATGTTGAACAAGAGGGGGTGATGACCCAGTTAGTGACAGTTTAGCATTGTGTTCTTACGGGGAGATTTCACACTATCCCCATGGTGCACAATTTGTTTACCCGCTACAAGTTATAGTTGAAGGCTCCGGGTCATGGTACCTACATTGAGGAGATAAGCAAGGATTTATATGCTTCCTATGTGGCTACTCTCCGAGATTCTCGTAATATGTGGGTGAGACTTGCCAAACAGGATCCACTCACCTCTATGTTAGTCTGGGGCTACCATGTAGACATATACCCATCCACTCTATCTCGATTCTTATATGTCCCTGCAAGTGAGACACAGTGGCCCCCCATGACTCCATAATTTGACTACAGGTTGGAGAGTGTCAAATGTAGCGCATTACAGATGGCTAGCCAAGCATTTGGTGATTGATGGTGAGAGTGCAGACTGGGTGTTAGATCCCCCTAGGGTTAATTGTAAAGGACAACCTCACCTTCACGGACAATTTATTATGGTTGTTAGTCTCACACCGCCTATCACCGATAAATATCAATAATACTCTTACTTCGGGTAGGGCGGTGCTAATAGAAGCCTTTGTTGCAGGATTGGAGATTGACTTTGTGAAGCTACTAATCACTGTAATCCATGAGAGGTATTTCAAGACCTCTAGTACATACCCCTTCACCTGTCTTATCTTCTACTTTTGTAGGAATGTCGGAGTTCCAATTTGGCACTATGATACATTCCACAGTCCGGTAGGGACGGTTGTTATTTGTCTCATCACAGATGATGCCAATGTAGCAGCACCATGAACAGGGACTAGAGTTTAATTATAGTCGTTGAGTAAGAAATTGGAAGAAACTATGGATTTAGCCCAAGGGGCAGACCCTCCTTCCTACTCAAAGATCGTGGACAAAACCACCCCTCGCTGAGTCTCCCTGACTCTAGTATAAGCCCCCCAGCTTATCACGTTCCTACTCCCCCATCCTGCACATGGTCCTTTTTGGTGTGTCCAAAGTTAGAAGCCCAAATGGCAACCTTGCTACATCATACACAACCTTGGATGCAAAAATCTATCGCCGAGACTGAGGAATAATAGAGAAGACGGTGGCCCAGCAAAAAGAGCAAAAGATTCAGGCGGTTCACCAATGCCTTGACGCCTTTGAGTTGTGGCTAGTAGCACGACCATACCCTACCTATGACCTTACAACTCTTCAAGCGTGGTTTCTAATTTGAGGGTTGATGTGGACGCTATCCTTGAGATGAGGGAAGAGGAGCCTGAGAGTGCGCCCATCGATCTAGCAGAGGACACAATTCATGACGCCTTGTTCAAAGTCCCATCTTAGCCGTAGTCTGAGCCACGTGGTTGTGCCAAGAGGCATCATTCTAGACGTACTACTGAGACAAGAGATGATGCCCGAGCGAGGAAGAAAGGGAAGACGACCTCGAGGTTGTGAGAAGATCTTCTTTGATAGATAAGTAGTCCCGTCAGATGAGGGCACGCGAGATGGATTCTGGGGCGTCTAGTTCCATACCATTATTGGTGATATGAGCACCATTCATGGTGCGGAGATCTATGTGGCTACCACTAAGGGTCAACCAAATACTATTGTTGTGGGTTTTGGGAAGCCAAACCCGCCCACTTTTGAGAGATCATTGGCGCTATGCGCCTATGTTTGCTTTATCCACCACCATGTACTTATATTTTTCATGCATTGGGGACAATGACATGATCTTTTTGTTGGGTTGGGATAAATGAAAAGTAAATGTTAGAGTGATTTTTGAGTAATCCTACTCACAATAATCTCTAGGGGTTTTCTTACTTGTGTGTTTTTGTCCCAAGAAGATTGTTTAAAATTTTTGTGCCCGGCCATGTTGTTATTGTCCCAAGTAGTTACATGAAGATGAAGCATGATGGCTTAAATTAAATGATTTCCCATCCTAGAATGTTCTTGTATAAATAGGTGAAAATTAGTTGAATGTGTTGGCTCTAAGCATAGCATATATAGGCACTCGCTGCATGAACCTCAACTAACACCTAAACTGGGAAATCTGACAAACTCATTGTGTAATGAGGTGTCAAGAGAGTGTGAGGAGTTTAAGGTGTTCAATAGTCTGTACCTAGCTAGATATTTCCCGGTTAGTCATACAAAGGGAAATCTGTATTAGAATTCTACGAAATAATCATACGACCTTGTTTGAATTAGCAAATATCTAGCCTAAAATGGAGTTAACCAAATGGAAGCTTTAACATTTTTTGGTTTTCCCTTTTTTTATTTTTTGTGTCTCAAAAGCTGTTGAGTTTGAAATAGACTATTTTTGTTCTTACGCAACTGCACCATTCGCCAGGGTTTAATTTTTTAGCCCCGGTCCCTTTTTGGACATGTGCACCTCGACTTAGGACAAATGCCTTAGTTGAGGGGAGCTAATGTAGAAAATGACCTCCTTTTAGCCCTGATCCGACCTCGGGTATTGTGTATTTCAACTCATGAAAAATCGTGAGTTGAGGGTGGCTATTATGAGTAAGAACCCGACAATGGGTATGAAAAGAGTTGACTGCTGAAAAGAAAAGAGAAAGTTAGTGAAAAATGTGAATCGGTAAAATTATCAATGTGAATAAAAGAGAAAAGAGTAGTAAAAAAAGAAAGAAAAATATTTCATTAAAGAAAGAAAAGAGTTTGAAAAAGTTAAAATATGAATATAAGTCATATCTAAAAAGAAGGTGAGCAAATAAAATATGAAAAACAAAGAAAAGTAGGGCATAAAAAGGCAATGAAAAGAGGTACGAAGATTGGCGGAGGTGTCAAGATGGGCAAAAAGTCACTAAAAATATACCCAAATGTACCACACTTGACCTTGAACCTAATTTACAAGCCAATAAAGTACTACGGTGATCCTAGAGTATAATGTGGTGAACTTAAGCATTGAAAATAAGGGCAAGCTTATGAAGATGAGTACTAGCTATGTATGAACTTGTTTTCGAGCATAAGTGTTGAATAAATATCCATTTACCCAAACTTGAATAACTGTACAAAAAATGAGGATTTCTTTTTAAGTGAGGGCACTAGTTGAAATGTCGAAATTTGGTACCTTTGTGACAGGCAAAACAATAGAAGTGTTTGTGCATGGTGAGTTTGTGTAAGTGGTGTGTCCACATGAGTTAGCTTGTTTAAACATGAGAGTGCAAGCATGCATTAAATCAAAGAAAGAGTCTGTATTGATAACGATGTGATTTAAAAAGCTTTAAAAAGTATACTTTTGTACAAGTGTGGTTTTGAGTCGTAGTGCATCGCTTGAGGACAAAGAACGATTTCAGTTGAGGGTGTTGATGTATGTAGTTTCACGGTGCTTTAAGTGTTTTTTTCATAAGAGTTTGTGTGTGTCTAGAGCCTTTTTGTAGTAGTTTTACCATGTTTTTATGTGTGTTTTGCAGGAAAGTTTTCTAAAATAAAAATGCAGGAGGCAGCTGAAAAATAGTGCAAAAAGATGACTTAGAAGCCTATGAACGGCCCGTCGTTTAATCGACGGTCCGTAGGTGGTGACCTTCGATTGCAGTTCAGACTAATGGAGAAAATCAATGAAATCTAACCAAGTGCGGGACTACAGAAGGAATCGACGATGTGTCTATTCATCGATGGACTATACTGGCAAACCATTGATTTGATCAGAGATAGTTCAAGTACTCGAAATAGGATAAATTCTAAGAATGGAGAGACGGAGAGCATCGATGGACCGTAGGTGCATCAAAGGACCGTGATGTTGGTTCGTCGATTAATTTAGAGAGGGTGCCATCTGAAGGAGAAAAAATATTCTAAGTATGGACTGATGGAGGCAGTCGATAGACTTGCCTCCATTCCATCGACGGTTTATTTGTAGAGGTCATCGATCAACGCCACATTTTTGGATAAATTTTCCTTATTTCAATTCCTTCTAATTTAGGACAATGTTTTATGTATATAGGGTTAAAAACCTCATTTTTGGGGTTATACATTGTTAGTGTTGTTCTTGTTTTGTTTATATATTGTTTTTGCAAACTTTGGCAATAATTCAATTTACGAATTTGGTTAGAAGATATGTCTTGCAATTTCAAGTTGATTTTTTGGGTTTATTCTTGTTTTTGAAGTAAGTTCATAGTTTCTTCCTTAGAAATTATGAATTGTGATCATGGTTTCATGGGCAACTAGGGTTGTGGGAACCATAGTTAGTTAAAAAAAGTAAACCTTGCAAATCAACAATTCTCAAATAGGTTCTTGCATATATTGATAATTCTTTCGCGTAGAAGTCTTTTTAACGATGGACAACGTTAGAAATCGTCTTGCTTCTACTTTCCAGGCCAAGGAGATAGTAATAAAAAAAGAATTATCAACATGGATTTAGTAGGATACTATCTAATGGGCTAGTGTTGATTGGTGCGAAGTAATAACTAAGTCATACATCGATTCTGATGTATAATATGAAGTAAAGGTAAGGGTTAGTAAATTATACACACGTAGTCGGACCAAGGTACAGGGTGAGATTCTCTAGATGTTGGACCAAAGATTTAGAGATACCTAACTTATCACTTAACATGCAAAACGCTAGGTAAGAGTTGCTATTGCTAAGTATACGACGTTATGAACCTATAGGGAACTCATATACCCTAGTTAGTCTCACAACTTGATAAAAACTCACATTTTACTTTCGTTCACTTGTAGACTTAGAAGTGTTTAAGAAACATGTCTCACAACACCCCTCTTTTTTTTAGAAAAACTTTGATGAAATAGATATAATTGTACATTGAAGTTATGTCTAAACCATTTTCTTGGTGTGATGGACCACAACCTACTAGTTGGGATCTTTACTTGATTACGACCTCTTATACTTCTTTAGCAAGGTGTAATTTGAGAGTATCACACCCCCATAACCTTGACGAGTACATAAAATAACTATAACTAAGGAAAATAGAACCCAAGGTCAAAGAACATTGAACCAGATGCTCAAAACCAATCAATAAATCTGATGGTATGGAGGTCGGGCCTCAAACTGGACACTCGCTAGAATTAAACAACTAGCCAATCAAATGTATAAGTAACTGAGTCCGGACCTCTAACCGGATGCTCTACATAAGTATGCGGATGATCAAGGACGGACCTTGAACTAGTTGCTCTTAGAAAATAATCAATGAAGTTGAGGTTCGGCCATACATCCGGATGCCCGACAAAGGTGTCAATATAGTTGTTGAAACTCGTTGTCACCGACATAACTCGTGAAGTTGTAACATAAAAAAAAGTAAGGATAACTATTTCCACAACGAGCTCAATCGACCACATAAGGCCTAAGCTATCAGACTCAAGTCTGCTACGCTGGTCTGAAAGGACTTAAGCAGATTGAGCGATGTCGGGACAAAACTAAGTCCTACCATCCCGAATCTCGCAGATCTAAGGCAAGACCTAATCAAACCTAGAATAAGGCCCCACATACTTCATATAGACAGTACTCAAGCAATAAAGTACTACACATAGCAAAGAAGGTCAACTAATAACACAAAGCATGGTCACAGTGACCCAATAATTCCCTAAAATAGGCCAAAAACATGCTTTCTAACACCTATGAATGATTCAATAACTACCCTACCAAAATCTAAACTAATCAACATTGAATCACATGTTCGTGTTCAATCAAGAGTAGGAAACCGTAGCCTACCTAAAGGAAAATCACGTGCGCTCCAAAAATCACTTCTCCGGAGATTTCCCTCTTTGAATGGACTCTAAACATTGACATACTATCAAAAATAGAGTCACAATGTTATTACGATTTTTTCGACACTAGAATTGGAAGAAACTGAGACATACCAATTTTTGGAATCAAAATGAGAAAAAGTGGGATACGCGTTGAAAATTCCAGAATTAACCCCAAATATAGGTCCTAAAAACGTCTCCAAACTTGTGTTCCAAAATAGAACACAATTCAGAGTTCAAAATTCAGTAAAACCCCAAGATGCAAGAAACCCACACATAAATAAACCTAAAAGAAACATGCAACAGTCTAAACTAGCAATGTATGAGAATTAAAAGGTTCCCGACCCTCTTTGAATACTTTATGACATATAAACGATAATTCCCAAAACGTGGGAGTTTGAATCACCCAAAGCCGATATAATGAGAGAGATATGACCAAAACAAAAAGACCAAAATCAATTGTTCAAAAAAGGGCCTAATAGTCAGGTTACTTGCAGAATTTACCTAGAAATACATGCACTCGACAACAGTGAAACACTCTACACCGAAACCACAAAAAATACAAAGCTCTCGCACTTCAAATCACCTGATTCGGCTGAGAGATGAGAGTTAAAAGGTTTTTAAGATTTCCAAAATGTGTAGATTTTTCTGCAATTTTATCTCAAAAACTTAAGAACTCCGACTGGGTTCTCTGAATTTGTTTGAAACCCCGTGCACGCTAACACGATATGCAACCTTACCACATTTGATATTTCAGACTCAATGTTACTGTAGAAATTTCCATACAAGGTCATCTTGACAAAAATTGAGTCCCACACCCAAATTTCATTTTAAGTAAAAAACCACAAAAGTGCTAAGAAAAATATCGGAAACCTCACGACACAAAAGAAGGGTCAAACTATACCTAACTAGAGATTTTGAAGCTAACGCTGATGAAATTCTCATCCGAGTATGTTTACTCAGAATGTTGACTAAAGTCAAACTTAGGCTTAAACTTATGGTTAAAATTCCTAATCGCACCAACTCACACTGAAAACATGAAGAGTTATGTCGGCCATTCAACTAGCCCAAAATTACCCTACTGGAGCTGATGAAATTTTTACAATAGGATTCTGATATTATCTTCTTAATCTTTTGGTAAAAAATTATCGTTCAACGTTTATAATCTCCAAAAACACGAAAACTCGCACAATAACCAAACGAACAATCAGGTGACAAAATTGTCAGTCCTAGCAGTAATAAAAGACTTTGATTCACTATAGGAACCGACTAAACGACCCACAAAAGACAAAAGACAGAAATGACCAAGAGGATCATTACACTAATATATTTAAAATGATGACGGAATCAAATAGGTATAAGATGTTAAACCTAAAAAATGTCAAAGGAAGGTAAACAGTGAAGACCCACTTTCAAGATTGGAAGAAGAACTTCTTTATTCAAGATTCCTCAAAACCCTCTCTAAACTTGAGAGAAAACTAAAGAACAGAAAAAATCTCTACTAAATAAAAAATTGGTTTATTATTTATAGGCATGAGAATAGTGCTGGTAGATCCGTTTAGCATCTTAAGCTGTGAATCACCGAGTAAGTCGGTGATTCTCCCTTTTTATAGTTTAACATTTTTTGTGCCTTGCCTTTATATCCATACATTTTGCAATGTTGGGTGGAAAAACTCTGCTTCGCAAAACTATTCAATGAAGCGCCAACTGCTTCTTTTCATCGCCTTTTTATCCAGTTCCTTTAGGGATCACTTGATGTAACAGATGGAGGAACTCTTCTATACGCCATATTCCCAAGTGTGAATGGCGATGCACACTTTATATATTCAGTTCTTTTGCCTGCATTTTGTGCCTAAGTGACCATGCTCCTACCAAATCCTCAAATAACTAAACTTATAAGTTTCTATTAGATATCAAGATAAAATATAGAATCAAGGACAATATTTCCATTAAAATAAGGCCCTAAATTACTTCAATTTGAGGACTCATCAACACGCCCAACTTAAAGTTTTTAACGCAAATCACACGGATTCCACCCTCAAACCTCCTCCCGACTCCCACCCTACCACCTCCCCTCCCAACCTTTCATCCACCATCCCCTTTCCTAAACACCCCACCCAATTGTTAAGTCCCGCGAACAGCTACTATTTTTTTTCACTTCATACACTCTCAGCACACCACAAAGTAATATTCCACCATGATTCCAACAACCCTCTTTCCGCAACACGTCACCCCGCGAGTCCTCCCTGTTATCCCCCCCACTCTCAAGCAACCCCCTACTCCATATCCACTCCCGCCCATCCTACCCCCCGAACATCGCCACCCATCAACCAAAGAATCTTTAGCTGACAATCTATCTCCCCTCCCCAACTCCTACACCCCTAAGGGAACTCAATTCACCTTGGCCTCCTAGCCTCGCCCCATTATTACCGACCCACCTCTCTTACCTCCACTGCCCCGGCTAGTCTACACCCCCACGCCTCCCCAAACAATTCAACCCACCTCCCTTTTCCTCATCCTATCGCTAACCTCCCTGCTCCATAACCCCCTATAGGTCCTTAAGTGCCCTTTACCCCCATCAACCACTCTATAAGACTCAACATCGCCCCCATCTCTAATCATTTCACCTTTAACCTTTTATACAATCCTCCAGTCCCCCACCACCCCTTTACCCCAATAACGTCTACTTACAAGTAACCACTCACACCCCCTAACCCTAGCAACCCCCCACTTTTATCTCTCTACCCACCGCCATCTCCCTCACATTCCCGTTTCTTATATCCCCGCTTGACTGACCTCCAACTCAAAACTGAAGTTCAAGCGTTCCGTTGGATTGTCACTAATAGCTACACAAAACTCAATCATGAATGTACACCACAAAACTCAAAATACTAATGCATAGCTCAATTGTAAACTCAAAGTTTTAAGTAGTGACACACCATTACTAAAGATTCTTGAAATCACAATACAAGCTACTGATGAAAGTTCAAGCTCAACAAAAGTATCTACATGCACTCACACAAATAATGATTCCATTTTCACACACGTAAGTTTTAAAATAGGACCAAAAATTTGATGCAATGCTCATACTTATAAAGAGAAACACAATGCATATTTTCACCCGTAGGTTTTCCCTTATTTTGTAATTGACCTTTGGTTCGTCTCACTCAAGATTTAAAAATTCTTTCTAAGATTGTAACGGGGCTGAGTGCAAAGGTATGCTCATTTGGGTTCACTGCCTTTTCTCAAATGAGATGTGATTTCCTTAAGTTATCTCCTATCTTCCTATATTAATCCTTAGTCAAGAACTTCTATTTCATCTTTTATTTCCCTTCATGGATTGCTTTGAAACCTAATTTCCTTACATTTTGAGATTTTATTTCACAACTTCTATTTTCTTTTTCTTTTCTCTGTCTTTTTCTTCTTTGCACTTCTTCACTTCTTCTTTACTTTCTTACCACACCACCCTAACTTAGGCTTTTGGACTATGTTAGATATTTACTTATTTCACATCTCCAAAAGGGTTACAGGTAGTGGATTTAGGTTTCACCATGTTTTTACCAAGGAAAAGGCAAGGCTCAAAGGGTGTTCAAAAAATTTTCATACACTCACGGTTAGGCCATAAAATAGGCATATGTCAAATTTTGCTCACACTATTAGGAATTTCCTTATATCATGTCAAGAGGATACCTTTATAAATCAATTAGACTAACCAAACATATTGTAGATTTATCATGCAAGGTTCAAGATAAGCTTATCACACAAGGCAGTGACAATTAAGTCAAACAAGACAACAAACTTTTGCTATTGTGCGATGGTCATTGCAAAAGAATCAATTGGATAATTGACTAATCACAACGAGATGCAAAGAGTTCACATATTACCTATATAACTTTATTTGTTCCCATTGTAGTCGTACATTCATATTGCCTATGCAAACGTCATTGTTTCGTTGTCGTCGTACATTTGATTATGGACTATGTACTCCTTTGTTTCATGGCTAGTCGTTATGTTCTGTTGTTCAAAATCACTTTTCAAGTCATCGGTATAATATTGATTGAAAATGTGACTTAGATTTGCACACGAAAGATCACTTTCAACACAAGAGGTGGTGAAATTTTCAAAATTTAATTTTTTTCTAAAGGTTCAAAATTATTATGAAATTAGAACCCAAAAGAGAGTCATAAGTTCAACAACATGCAAATGAAATTTTAGAAACCTAGTTTAACTAGTCAACCCAAACATATGTCAAACAAAAAAATGCATTCTGAATTAACAGACAGGTAAACAATATAGTAAAAACAAGGTAGGCCTCCGTCCAACACAAATACGAGAATTGTCCTTAAGTGCAAGAAATTTTAAGTTATTGTTTCAGTCATAGACCATAGTTAAGTTCCCCATCGAGTGCATGTGTCCTCCTAATGAATCCAAATATTTAGGTTGTGCATGGATCCTAAAGGTGATCTTCATTGCTATCACCAACACTATTGTCTATTCGCCAATAAATTTCTACCGCGCTGATTTTTGACAAGATTCAACATAGGAGACATTTACGATCAGTTGACATCTAGAATGTGGTGCGCCAAGTGGCTTGGAGATTCCCCAACTGGTCATTTTAAATATTTCCCAATTTTCCTTAAGCTCACCTTCCGTATGTTAACTTGCATCACCATAATCATCATTTTTTAGATACTAAAACAAAATTTACCTAAAGGATTTGGGTTGCCTACCAAATAGTGCCTTAGTTAACATTGTGGAACAACAGAGAAGAACTTAGAAATTTTCTTCAGGTACAATTCTTCAATCAGAGATATCTCCTGACAATCCCCGAGGTACAGTTAAAAATGCTGACCATTTATTTTATATGCAGGTCCCTCTTTGCTCGAAACCTATATGGAACCATTTATGAATGCATGAGTTACTTGGAAAGTACGGACCATTTGGAATTTAGCTTTCCAAGGAATAATCTCAATCGCAAGTTGTATAACAACTCGCAATCCCCATGCATAGAATTTCGTCAGCACTATTTGTGTGTCATGCTATTTCTTAATTTTTTTTTGGTAAATGGCTGAGTTTTCATATGAATTGCGTCGAAACTCATCTAATTCATTCAATTGTGCAAGTAGATCTTTTGAATCCTTGGTCCAGTCTAGGTTTAAAGTTTTCAAGGACCATAAGGCTTTGTGTTCTAACTCAACAGGTGGATGGCATGATTTCCCAAAAACCAGCTGATATGGGGATATTTATATTGTTTTTTTGTATGAGGTTTGATATGCCCACAGTGTCTCGTCATCCTTCTAGACCAGTCAATTATGTTTGTGTTCACCATTTTTGCTAGACTACTTTTGATTGCTCGATTTGACCCCTCAACTTGGCCACTTATTTGAGGGTATTATGGAGTGGCAATTTTGTGTTTCACCCCATACTTGCTTAATGCTATAAGAGTACCACTTTTTAAAAGGTGTGACCCTCTGTCTCTAATAATTGTTCTAGGAGTAACAAACTATGCAAAGATGGCGCTTTAAGAACTAGACAACACTTTTTCCTTCATTATTTGAAAGTTTGATATGTTCCACTCTTTTAGAGACATAATTCACATCTACTAAGATGTATTAGTTCCGAAATGAGCTGAAAAATGGTCCCATGAAATCAATCCCCAAACATAAAATTTTCAATTTCTATGATAGATGTGAGGGGTAGTTCATGTCACCTGATTGTTTACATTGGGGGCACTTCTTTAAATTCGTAAGATCTTTGTAGACATTAATATCCACTTTGAATTACTCTAGCTGCTATGTGGTTCCCACTGCGATGACCTCCTACTGGTAATATGTGGAATGCATAAAAGACATATATTGGTTCCTATATTTTAACACACCTTGCGATGACATTGTCAGCACACTCACGAAACAAATATGGCTCATCCCAGAAATAGTTTCTGACATCAAACAAAAACCTTATTTATTGGTAATGGTTTAGCTCATTTGGCATTAGTCCACACACAATATAATTAGAAAATTCAGCAAACCATGGCACGCGTGAGAGGGATAGACAAAATACTTTCTTGTTACGAATTCAGTCATCTATATTTTTTCCTTGATTTATGATCCTTGATTTCTAATCTTGATAGATGATCTACCACCTGATTATCACATCCTTTTCGATCTTTTACTTCAAAGTTGAATTATTGCAGCAATAGTACTCATTTTATTAGTATTGGCTTCGCATCCTTCTTTCCCATAAGGTAACAAAGTGTTGCATGCTCTGTATGCATGATTAATTTTGGTACCTAATAAATATGCTCGGAAATTTTCAAATACACACACTTTTTTATAGAAGTTCTTGCTCAGTGACTGTATAATTTCGTTGTGTGTTATTCAGGGTTTTGCTTGCATAGAAAATTGGGTGGAAGAGTTTGTTGAGCTTCTACCCCAAAATTACTCCCAATCCTAAACCACTCACATCACACATTACTTCAAATGATTAGTTAGGATTAGGACTAATGATAAGTTGTGTGGATATCAATTTTTCTTTCAAACACTCAAAGGTTTTTACGCAAGCTTCGTTATAATGGAACTTCACTTTCGTTCAAACAATTTGTAGAATAGAGGTTTGATCTTTGAGAAATCTTTGTTGAATCTTCTGTAGAATTCTACATAACCTATAAAACTGTGGACACCCATATCTGAGATTGGTGGGGGTAATCTTTTGATAAGTTCAATATTTGCCTTATCTACTTCTAAACTTTTGTTACACTTTATGCCTAATAACGATGCCTTCCTTTACCATGAAATGACATATTCCAAATTTAGGACAAGGTTGGTTTTGAAACATCTTTGGAGAATTTTCAACTAAATGAAGTAGACAATCTTTCAATGTGATCTCCAATCAGGTGAAACAAGTATCACGAAAAAATCGCCAAAGAACGATTGCGACCAACCCTGTCTGAAGATAGACAACATGCACTGTTGAAAAGTTGTTGGTGTGTTAAAGAGCCAAATGGTATCCTTTTGAATGTAAATGTCCCATATGGGAAAGTGAGAGTTGTTTTCTCTTGATCCTCTAGAGTGATGGAAATTTGATTTTACCAACACAAGCCATCCAAAAAACAATACCACCCTCTTTCTTACAGCCTATAAAGCATTGGATCCATGAAGGACATTGGAAAATGATATTTTTTCGGTCCAATAATATACTTTATGAAAATCCATCCAAACCCTCCATCCTGTAACAAGTCTAGTTGGGAAAAGCTCTCCCTTTGCATAAGGGACTACTATAATCCCTCTATTTTTTGGGTAACATTAAACCGGCTCACCCACTTACTATCTGCGATAGGATAAATACCTCCAGTATCAAGACACTTGATGATCTTTTTTTTTACCACGTCTTGCATCGGAGAGTTTAATCTTCGTTGATGCTCCTCATTAGGCTTGCATTAATTCTCCAGCTAAATTTTTTGAGTACATACACATGGAGAAATCCCTACACTGTCAGGTATAGTCCAACTTATAGCTTTGATGTATTTCCATAGTACTTCTTTGAGCATTTTACCCTAATATTCAAGTAGGCCAGCTGCAATGATTATTGGTAATATGTTGCTGACTCCAAAAAAGGCGTATTTAAGATGTGATGGTCATACTTTCAGATCCAAAATTGTGGGTTCTTTTGTTGATGGTTTAGCAGGTGGACTCTCTAGATTCTTCAAAATCGAATCCAATTTGATTTGATTTCGTACATGTACCCAAAACTAGTTAGAGCAATAACTATCTAGTTGTAATCATTGATTTCTAATTAATCATAATTATCAATACACATCTCGAAAGGTTCACTTTGTCGCATTAGATGGATCACACTTGTCACTACTTCATCTATAATGTCTTCAGAGGATACCACATGGATGTCACTTGGTTGCTTCATGTCTTTGCAAAGGTTAAATGTCACGTCATCATTATTCACTTTAAAATTTTACTTCCCACTTTTGAACACCCGCCAATGCTCTTCCAGTTGCTAAGAATGGTCTTCCCAATGTAATTGGTATTCTTCCTTCGCCTTACTCCGTTACATACCCTTGACCCAATACTGTGAAACCATTGTCTCCGTTCGTCCGTCTATTTCCCCTTCCCTTCTTTCCACACCCCCAAATCCTCTTCAGCACACTATTCCCGATCTATCCCCATCAACCCCAAGGCATCAACATCACATTCCAAAATTACAAAATTGGCTGGTAATATGAATTGATCTATTTCACCAAGATATCATAGAGGATTCTAAGCGAATGCTTAATGGATCAGTCTCCGGAAGGAATCTCATTGTTGTGTCTTTTCGTTTCCCCAATCCAAGTTGCTTGTAGATTGCGTAAGGCATCGGGTTGATACTTGCTCCAATGTCGCACAAAGTTGTAGCAAATTAGAGCATTCCAATGGTGCAAGGAATTGTAAGGCCCCTAGATCTTCTTTTTTTGTGGTGAACTCTTTAGTCATTATCACGTTGCAATTATGAGGTATCTCAATTTTTTCATAATCCAATGCTCTCTTCTTTGTGACTAGCTCTTTCATGAATTCATTATACCCAGGAATCTCCAACAAAAGTGTCCACCAAGGGGGAGGGGGTTAATAGAAATATTCTTAAACACCAACAAAATATTTTGAACTTTTCCTCTTCAATCCTCTTTTTTAGTCGATGGGGGAATGGTGGGGATATTTTAAGCATTTGCATTGCTACTTTTGCATTTTCATTATGTTGTTCCATACATGCTGAGGTTTTCTGATTAAGGTTTGGCAAATTGAACATTTTATTTCCTTTGGTGCTTCTTCCCCACCTTCACTTTAGGGTTGTTTGCATTTACCCTTGATATCAGCTTGTTGCTCCATTGGGTATGATATTCTTTATGCTCATTATTCTTTGCCCAATCTTGAAATGATTTCCTAGGTTCTTCAGCTTTTAGGCAGTTTCAACCTTGATTACAACCCTACTGTTCCTTCTGTTGTTCCAACCTTGATTCTCCTCTAATCGCAAATAACCGAAAGAAGAACCATCCTCAACCCATAATACTTCACTACCCCTCTTCATGCGTTCTTGCAATATCTCCATTTGAGTCAACTTTGTATTTATGTTTTCATCTCTCTCTTTTTCTTTATCAAGTTTCTCTGGTGTTATTCTGATCAGAATAGGGAAACTTCTTCTTTTTGTGTACCATACATAGTTCTTTTTGACCATGTTATCTATGAGGAATGATGCCACTTGAAATGATTGTCACACTATTCTGCCCAACATTAATTGATCACCTATCCCTTTGTTAAGTGAGTCTAATCTACAGTAATATTGGAGTAGTAGTTCACGTGGCAGCCCATGTGTGAGACATTTCCACAAACATCTCTTGAATCTAACCAATGACTCATGAACTGGTTTACTTTCCCTTTGCCTATAATTTTGAATATCTTCCCTTAACTTCGATATTTTCGACGAAGGAAAGAATCGTATGTTGAAAGATGTGACAACTTCCTCCTATGAAGTGATTGAGTTGTGTGGAAACTCAGCTAACCACTTACAAGCTTCGCCCATCACCAAGAAGGGGAATATTCTTAGTCCAACTGATTCCTCAGAGATGCTTTTGAAAGAGAATGGTCCACATACATCCACAAAGTTTTGTGGGTGCTCATATCGGTCCTTTTGGGCTAATCTAATAAAAAGTCCCTTTAGTTGAAAAAGTTGCAACATAGTACTACTTATGTTGATTATTTTGTTTCTCTCTACTAAAGGTAATCTGATGGAATTGACACCTCCCACGAGATGTGGGTCATTGATGTTGGGCTCCGGGACACCATTTAGATTGCCAATGTCGTCCTGATGGATTACCTGACTTCCATTACTACCGCTAACACTCATACTTCCTAGGAATTTTAAACAACAAATAAAACAAAATAAACATTAAATTAGTGGAAATTACACTTCAAAGAACTAAAAATCATAAATAATTACATTTTAACGTAACAACACTCCCCCGCAGCGGTGCCATTTTGAAGCTTTAGTATAGTGTATCTTTTATATTTTGTGATCAACGACACTAACCTGCAGTTTAAATGTGAACGACTCAAAGCTAGTAAACTAACCCAACCAAGGGTTGGGGACTTGGCACAAGGGAGTGGTAGTGAAAGTTGTGGATACTTAGAATTTCGTTCTAAAAAGTAGTAGTTTAATAAATTTTCAGATATTACACAAAACAAGTTTAACTAGTTACACCAAAATGTCAAATACCAAAAAGGTTTTTTCACAAATAGTAAAATAGCAAAAATAAAGGATAAAACAATTACAGGAGAGAGTTCTTGGGGTGTGATTGCAAGATATGTTGGCACAAACTAATGGGTACATGTTTTTGATAAGAAAATTCGCAAGACAGTGGTGACTAGGCTAAGCTTTAGATGTAACTAAGTTCCCCCTAAGGCAACTTACCCCATATCAAATGAGTTCAACTCAGACACCCACTCGTCTAAACTAACCAGCCTACATCTTAACCACACCTTGACTATTTGATAGAGAGTGCTTGGATATGGGACTAGGGTCCACCCTCTTGGGCTAAACCTCATGTCAACTCACTCCTTAGACAAATAGTCTAGTGGTTTTGGTTTCACGACTTCTATCTTGTGCAAGCTAAAAAAAACTGGTTTGTTTTGTATTTGTAGTTACAAACCCATTAAATTAAACCACAACCACTAGGTAAAATCACTAATAAAAATCACCTAATTCTATCAGCAAGCAAGATCCAATAGTAATATCAACACATATTTGCTAAATCGCACCTAAATAATGAGGTTTTTAGCCACTTATCAAGAAATATTCAAATATAATTGAAATTATAAAGGAATCAAATGTGGATAGGATATTAAACCTTAAAAAAGGCAAAGGAAAGTACATGGGGATGATCCACTTCTAATATTGGAGGAAGTACTTCTTTCTTCAAGCTTCCTCAAAATCCTCTCCTAACATGAGAATAAAATTAAGAACAAAGTTGCTAAAATAAAATTTTAAGTGTCTAATGTTTCACTATCTAAAATTCTCTCCAACAAAATCCCTCCTAAATATCAAAAGAGTTTAGTATTTATAGGCTTTATATTTAGTGTTGGTGGATCCATTCAGTGTCTTTAATCGTGAATCGCCGAGTGATTCGGTGACTAACCTTATTCCTGGTTTGTCGTTATTTATGCCTTGCCTTAATATCCATGAATGATGTAACATTGGGAAGAATAACTCTGTTTCACAGAACTATTCGGTGAATCGTCGATTACTTCTTTTCATCGGCGTTTGATCCACTTCTTTAGGGATCACTTTTCGTAACAAAAGGCGGAACTCTACTATACTGCATATCACCAAGAGTTCTTGGTAATTCACACTTTGCATCCTTAGCCTTTTTAATCCGTTTTACTTATGTTTTGTGCCTAAGTGTCCATGTTCCTACCAAATCCTCAAATTCTTGAAACTTATAACATTTTATCAGATATCGAGATAAAATACACAATCGAGGAAACTACTTGCATTAAAAAGTCCAAATTGAGGAATCATTAGTAACTTACCCTATTTCAAATTAGTTCATATAAAATACCTATTTTACACATAAAGACAAGATAATAACTTACCCCACTAACTCTCTCTAGCTGATTGTTAGAATGTGGGACAAGAACTCACCCTCTCGGGCTGAACCTCACGTCGACCCACTCCTTAGGTCATCAATATAGCGGTCTTAGTTTCAATAACTCTCTCTCAAGCATGCCGAGAACACATGGGTGAACTTGTATTTGCAACTACAAATCCATTATATTAAACAAAAATTACTAGACGAAATAATTATTAAATACATCTGAGCTATTAGCAAGCAAGACCAACAGTAATACTAACTCACATTTTCTAAATCACACCCCAAGAATTGGGGGTTTTTTAGCCACACATCAAGATATATAATACCTTCAATTATGATAAAAATCAAATGGGTATAAGAAACAAAGTCTTTATTTAACCAAAGAAACAAGAATCAAAGATACTAACTTCAAAATCAAACGAGAAGAGACCCCTTTGTTGTTAAAGTTTTCAAGACCCATTACAAAACATGTTAATAAAATATAAAAGTTCTAAGAAAATATGATATTGTTTGTATCTAAGTAAGAATCCTAAGAAAAATTATCAAACTCTCCTAAATACTACTATTCTACTAGTATTTATATTTTTCAAATTGGTGCGGCAGATCTTTTGGTAATGTTAGTATAAAAATTGCCGATCGACTCATTGATTCACCAATTTCTAGTTGACTGCTTTTTTGTTATTTCCCACATAATTTTTGTGTCGGGATCATTAGGCGGTACAGTACTGCTCATCATACTATTCGACAATGCATTCATACTCTTTTCTCCACCCATTTGAGACTCTTTGTTTAGGGCTCAACACACTAGAACAAAATGCATAATCCATTCTTGTCGACGATCAAATAAGTGGACTTGGGGATGTTCAAGCTTTTGTTTCTTCACTTTTATCAACCTATTTGCTCCTTTATGCGACATAGTGTCTATATTATCCTTAAAATCTCAAATATCTGAAACATAAGTGTTTTTATCATATATTAAGATAAAATAAGCATTTGAGGACATAGTTTCTATTAAAATATAGCTCTAAATGTGTCAAATATGTGGATATCCTAGAGTGGGTCTTCTCATGTCAGCCTCCTCATGTGTGCAGTTGGCCTTAATATGCCGAATGTCAGTGGAGGATGAAAGGATGAACTTTCTGTCTTTCGTAGTTTCTATGGGCACTGTAGCACATCGGTAATGTTCTGTAATCTAAACAAGAAATTGCAGGGTAGTCAGTTTTTGTTTTTCCACAATGGTCATCTCTTACAACAACACCAACCTAATATGGATACTCCTATTGGACATGACACAACCAAGGAAAGTTTCCTTAGGAAGATACAGAACACACTTGTTCTAGGATGGCATGATGATAATGATGAAATCAAACAAGAATCTTGAAGCCATGTTCAGATCCCTCTGCTCAATAAGAGCACCAACCTTAATAAATCTCTCGGTTTCCTTAGAAATTATAGGAGTGAACCAGTTGTTCTAATTGTCTAATTATGCGGCAGGGGAAAGTTAATCACAAGGATGCACACAATGCAGCGGCCTTCCCATCACAACATTGATATGCTCTTTTTAGTACTCTACATTCGTGCCTCTGACTGTCACTGGCCTAACTGGTCTAGACTCCTTCTCCTTTTTCTTGTTCTTAGGCACCAATGTTAAATATTTTGTGTATAACTCCCTTACCCAAGAGGTGATGTATGAGCCTCGGGGCCTTATGAACTGTTCAAGGTCATGGAAGCGTATGGTTCACAGGACAACAAACTATTTTTCTGGCAAACCCTCCACCAACAATAGCTTTTCCTTTATTATGGTACGCACCCTAACGCCGTTCAACCTAGAAGTTGAGTAACGATAGGGGGTGAAGGGGCCACTGGAGGTTTCTTTGTTAGTTTTGGAACTACCTCAAGAAAAGTTGTGGGGTATGTATCCCTGAGGGAAGTTGTTGCGTTGGAAACTCCGATGGATTAGGGTTGAGGAAGATTTCTGAGTCTACTCTGTCATCAAATAAATTGTTGGTTATCTTCAATCACAACCAATAGTGTCAGGTTCCACTCTTTTCTTTATTTTGATATTCGTCTTTTTGCCTTTACCATGTTGGAGTTCTTTCCCTCCTCCCTTATAAGGATTTGACCCTCCTTCATTTATATGAATATCATGTGCTGGCCTCTTTCAGGATTGCTTGTTTTGATTGGTGCGTTGAATATGTGCAAAAGATTGAAATTAAACAAAAGAAAAATAAAGATAAGACAAAGAATCTATTGAAGAAAACTTTGCCAATCCTGGTTGTGAATTGTTAATTCTTAGTGGTGAGCTAAGTCAAGCTCATTGAAAAGATTGATTTTAAAAGTTAGGAGAGTTGGTGATAGAATTTTCTAGTAGGAAAGACACCGAACACTTTTGGAGATCATGAACTTTTCAGTCGAAAGTTACAGCAACGGAGAATCAAGAATGGGCATGCGAAAGGTAGTCAAAGGTATATTCGGCGGATCAAAGACTAATTTTGACGATTAGAATTGTGTCCACTAAAGGTTATGGATTCCTTAAACTTGAAATATGAGGTAAGGGCGGTGTCTATGGATAGTAGGTGAATCACTAAGACTTTGGCGTGCTAAGCCACCTTGTTGAATGACTTAACGTGCCTATTTTTCAACCCATATGAAACCGACCTTACAAGTCCCAAAAACAAAATCAAAGCATGCATATACGTAATTTACACAAGACCCATACTTTTCATCATTGCGGTATATATCATACTTCTTTTAGTCTTATCAATTTTGGCCACTTAATTATAATTATCCTTAACAAAGTAGATTACTAAGACTTCTCCCAAGCATTCAAGAAACACCCATTGCGAATTTAATCACATAAAATAAAAAACGGTAAGGCATTCGAACATTAAGACCATTCAGACAAAGGTATTTGAATTAAAAACAACATCACAACGATCTATCAGAGAGGTACAACATATATCAACGTGATTCTAATATTGCGTAAGATTTCAAAATTTTCAAGAAAAAAACCTTTGATGCTTATCGTGACCAACGACACTAACTATGGTTTGAGTGTTTACAATCGTTGATAATACAGTAACTCTATCAAGATTTTGGTTCATGTCCCAAAGGAGTAGAAGAGAAATGAAAGGCTGTAGCTAATTAGCATTTCATTCTAATTAGACATAGCTAAAGAAATTTACGAATAAAAACATAGTAAATTAAAGGGGGTGACACGAAAGTGTGAAAAATAAAAGGTGGGGGGGGGGGGGGGGGGGGGTTTGTAATAAGTATAGGTAAAGTAGACAAAAATAAGAAATCTAAGCAATGAGAGGGGGAATTCTTGGAATGTGATCACAATACAAGCTAATATAGATTACTGGGTTCATGCTTTTGATAGAAAATTTGTAATAAAATAGTGAATAAGCTAAGCTTTACATGGGAATAAGTTATCTCTCGAGCAACTTACCCGGTTAAAAATGGATTCCTATGGGACACCCATTTGCCGCATGATGACCAGCCTATGCCTATCCCACCCACTATCTCAAGAAGAGAGTTAGGATATGGACTAGGGCACAATCTTGGGCTGAACTTCTTGTTGACCCACTCCTCAGCTCATCAATCTAGTTGTCTTGCTTTCACGACCTCTCTCCCGAATAAGCATTAAACACATGGGTTAACATGTATTTGCAATTCAAAATCCATTAGATAAAACTACAACAACTAGACGAAATTACCATTAAACTACATCTAAGCTATCATCAAGCAAGACCCAATAATAATACTAACTGATATTTGCAAAATCACACCCCAAGAATTGGGGGGTTCTTAGCACACATAAAGAAATAGAATTATACCTTCAATGATGATAAGAATAAAATGGGTATAATAAATAATGTATCAATTTATGAAAATAAAAACGAATGAAGGAGAACATTTCCAAATCCAAGATAAGAGACTCTTTCTTGTTCTAGTATTTAAAACCCTTACAAAACTTGAGAGTAAAATATAAAAAGTACAAATAATATATGATATTGTTTGTAGCTAAGTCGGAATCCTAAGAAAAATGATCTAACTCTCCTAAAAACTACTATTCTACTAGTATATATAGCTTCCATATTTGTATTGCGGCGAATCATTTAGTGAGATTAATAGGAATCTTCGATCGACTCGGTGAGTATCCCATCTTCTAGTTCATCTCTTTTTTTCTCATTCCCACAAGGATTTGTGTGTTCTAGATCATTGGGCGGTATAGTAATGTTCCGCCTAACTATTTGGCGATGTGTTGACTGCTTCTTTCTTCACCGATTTAATTCTCTTCCTTCTAGGCTCAGCACACTGGAAAAAAAGAAGACATCCATGCCTATAGGCGATGCTCCAAGTGGTCTTGGCGATACTCAGGTTTTTGATTCTCTACTTTTCTTAGCCTTTTACTCTTTTTGCAACATATTGTTCACTCTTTTCTGAAATCCTCAAATACCTAAAACTTAAGAGTTTTTATCAAATATTCAGATAAAATAAGCATTTATGGAAACTATTTCTATTAAAATATAGATTTAAATGAGTCCAATATGTGGTACCATCTTTTAAATGGCTTTTTTAGTTTCCCAAGATTCTGGGAGACATCTAATGAGTTTCCCGACTTATAGTCCATTTGAGTATAACATACCCAAGGGGTTGCGCTCACAAATGATTTTATTGAACCTTGAGAACATGTTCTCAATGTGTTCATCTTGTGCCATTTTGAATAACTCATATTCATTCACTAGTGAAATGATTCAAGCTTCCTTGACTTTGTTGGTTCCTTCATAGTTAACTTCAGGTTGGTCCACAGTTTATATTATCCACAAGAGTTAAACTGTTGATATTCTCTCCAATAACTGATGATAATAAACAATTAGCCCTAATATTATTTTGGATAAATTCTTGTTGTTGTTTTTAACAACAAAGGATTTTAAATCAAAAGGTTTGTTTGTAGCCTTCTTTCCAATGAGTCCAGGAATTTACTTCAGTCTCTTCTTGAAGACTATCCATGCATGGATGTCATTTGTGGTAAAAAAAAATTCTTAATTTTCATTACAGCTAGAGTAGTGTTGACCATTGATGTAAGGGGGATGGTTGGAGGAGTCCATCTCGAAGGAGAGCATTGGCATTAGATAGTTTTACTTAAATATTCGCTCATGTTGGGTTAAATACTTTATTTTTTTAGCCTTGTTCTAATATCGCTTGAAAGTGAAGAGGGGGGTTAATTAAAAAATTCCTTTAGTCAACTTCCTAAATGGGATAGTCAACTCACCGGCATATTAGTTTAAAAGATTTCGATAATATAAATGCAATAAAAAGAGGACTTAGAGAATTCTATACTTGTTTGGAACACCAATGAATGCCTAATTTCATTCCCCTCTGGTTTCAACGGTTTCCTTAAGAGCTTGTTGGGAACTTGGGCGGTTATAAAGTATTTGTATTTAGAGTCATGTATGATATGCAAATTGCATCTTGTAATGAATAGAAACTCACTTGTAATAGATAACATGGATTCGGTCATCTCTTTATTGTCCATTGTAGTTTTATGAGTATATAACATACTTTTTTGTTAAACACATCATACAATTGAAAGTTTTTAAGGTGTTCTTCACAATTATGACTAAATGAGGTATACATACATAGGTAGGTTGCTTCCACTTGTAAGAAAACCCCCAACTGTGTTTCTATCAATCAAGAATATTGAGGGATTACTTGATTGAGGTATTTATTTTATTTATGTCTATATTAAATATGATAATTATCAAATATTCCTTCTAGAGATGATCTTCTCAAATCCTTACTTTATTTGATATTCTTCCTTCTTCTGATAGCTTCCTTTATTCTTGGCCTCCTTGTTGTCTTCCTTGCTTAATCGAACTGTTTCTAGGTTTGTGGGTATCTTTGATTAATTTGGAATTCCTCTAATCATGGTTTCCTTTCTTTCAATGGATATCATATTGTACATGTTTGTCTACTTTTCTTTTATATTTATTTTCATGTGAAGGTTCGATTAAAATCAATTATTTTTATGAGGTTAACAACTAGTCTTTCATTATAAGACAAATTAATAAACCTTCGCAAACGTGAAACCTTATCTGCGAAAGCAAAAGGTCGGGCTCAAATGCTTCATGAATGCGTTTTCTAGCCCTTGAACTCAGAGGGTAAACTCCCTTGACCATCACAATTGCAATGCAAGGTATGTGAATGCGATGACTAATTCCTATGGTGAACTTAGGGAAATGAATCACTAGCCACTGTGAACGTGGCGTGAAGTGCGCAAATGTGAAGAATAGTTTGGTGTTACAACAACTTAGGCATATCAACGAGTTTAACAAGTCCCAAAATTCTTGAAAGGGTACTAAGGACACATTTAAAACATCGTGTACACAAACTAAATATATTACCCCAGTAAATTTGGAATTTCGGATTCAATGGAGATGTCAATACTTCAAACCAAGTTCGAATAGATGAAACGTGGGTGACACACTCAAACATTTTTAAGGCTAGGCTAAGATTTATATAGAAAATCAATAGTAAAATAGTGACTACGCTAACCTTAAAAGGAAATAACTTCACTCTCGAGAAACTGATGCTTCAATATAGTGTATATTTTATATAGAGTGATCAATGACACTAACCTACAGTTTGCAGTGTCTACGAATAAAAACTAGCAAAGTAACCCAACCAAGGGTTGGGGTTGTGTCCCATGGGAGTGGCAGTGAAAGCTGTAGAAATTTAAAATTTCTGATCTAAATTGAACTAGTTTAAGACATTTTTGGATATTAAAACAAAACAAGTTTAATTGGAGACACCAAAGTGTCAAATATCAAAAAGGGGTTTTGTCACAAGTAGTAGCAAAAATAAAGGAGAACAAGTATGAGAGAGAGTCTTGGGGTGTGACCACAATATATGCTGACACAAACTTATGGGTACATGATTTTGATAAGTAAATTTGCAAGACAATGGTGACTAGGCTAAGCTTTAGGTGAAAGTAAGTTCCCTCTCGGGCAACTTACCCCATAAAGAATAAGTTCCTATCAGGAACCCAGTCATCAAAACTAACAAGCCAACGCCTTACTCTCACCCTGACAATTCACATAGAGGTGCTGGATAATGGAAACAATGCTTGCCCTCTGGGATGAAACCTCATTTCCGACCCAACGGACTTAGCCATCATCTAGTGTCCGGGTTTCAAAACCTCCCTCCGAAGCAAAGAGAAAAAAAAAAAATGGGTAAATTGTAGATTTGAACTACAAACCCATTATATTAATTAAGACAAAACACTAGGTGATATCACATAAAATACAGTAATAATAATAAAAAAGTAAAACGCCCACTTAATATCAATACATATTTGCTAAATCACACCCCAAGAATGGGGATTTTAAGCCACACATCACGTAATATCAAATTCTCATGACCCGGTTCCTCTAGTCATGATGGCACCTATTATAACCCACCAGTAGGTAAGCCGACCCATAACCCAGAACAACACGTAATGGGTCTAAGGATAGAAACTAAACATGAGTAGGAAAAATTTACTATAAAAATATAAAAAGGTGGAAGGAAACAAAAATTATTATACACATAAGGGGTGGGGGGGGGAAGTTTCCCCCTTTTTTTGTTTTGTTTCCCCAGAACTTGGAAGTCATTAGAAAGAGCTACCACAATAAACAAGTAAAATCCCAAATTGCGCCTCAACCAAATCGGACGGTCTCAAAGAGAATAAAAATAGTATATGTATATATATATATATATTATATATTATATATATATATATATATATAATATATTATATATTATATAACATAGGGCAAACTTAAATAGTACGAAAAATCGTGTTCTCACCCCCCTCTTCAGATCAGACTGCTCCCTACTCGATCAGGGCAGCCAACTGGTGCTCAAACCTGCATCACAAAAATTGACATAAAGTGTAGCATGAGTACAAAACAAAAGGTACCCAATAGGCCGACTAAATTTTAAAAGTAAAGCAATATGAAAAGAAGGAATAACACAACTAGAGGTCAAGAACGGATGTCTAAGTTACAATGGACTGCACGCGAGTGTATAAAGAATTAAGTAAGGTAATATATAAGATAAATACTTCTTAGTAGACACCCATAAGTCCGAAGGTACACTCATTCACAAGTTTAAATAAAACCCAAACAGACCCTATAAGCCCGACAAGTACGCAGAATAATTATTACTAAGGAGAATAGAACCCAAGGAAAAATAACATCAAAACCAGATGATCAAAACCAAATAGTAGAATCTGACGGTACGTAGGTCGGGCCTCAAACTGAATGCTCGCCAAAATTACAGAAGTAGTAAATCACAAGTATAAGCAATTGTGTCCGGACCTTTAACCGGATTCTCAACACAAGTATGCGGATGATCGAGATCGAACATTAAACCAGATGCTCTATAAAAATCATCAACGAAATAGAGGTTGGGCCTTATATTAGGATGCTTGACAAAGGTGTCAATATAGCTGCTGAACAAGTCTCTATGTATCTATAATCATAAATACCTGTGGAACTCCATCCACACTTAGCGAATCAATGTAAGTACTTGGGACCGAATCACAAATCAACTTTGAATAGCGGAGCGAAACTCATTTTTACTAACATTGAATCACATCTTATGCTCGGTCTCCTAGGTAGCCTCTTCAATTGGATGATACCTCCAAAGGACGTGAACAAAAGGAATGGATCTCGAGCGCAATATCCTCACATGTCTGGCTAGGATGAAAAATGGCTCCTCTATAAATGTCAAATGGTCATCCAACTCAACTGCATCATACTAGAACATGGGACTCATTAGGAATATATGCCCTTATCATCGAGACATGGAAAAACGAGTGGAAGGCTGAAAATGATGGAGGTAGGGCCAACTCATTAGCAACCTTCGCAACTGTCTGAAGTATCCTTAAAGGCCCAATATACCTGGGGCTAAGATTTACCCTCCTTCTAAACCTCATCACGCCCTTCATGGGTGACACATGCAGGAATACATGATCACAAACAGAGAATCTGAAAGTTCGATTCCTCCAAACTGCATAACTCTGGTGCCTACTCTGAGTTGTCTTGAGTCTATCCTGAATTACTCTCACCTGGTCCAAAGCCTCCTTAATCAAATTTGTACCCCACAGCCTAGGGTCTATAGAATCAAACCAGCCCACCAGAGAGCGACAACGCCTACCAAACAAGGTCTCAAATGGGGCCATCTGAATGCTAGAATATAGTTTTTGTTATACTCAAACTCTGCCAAAGGCAAGAATTGGTCCCAATGACCACCAAAATCCAAAACACAAGCTCGTAGCATGTCCTTAAGGATTTGAACAATGCGACTTACCATTAGTCTGCAGGTGGAAAGTTCTGCAAAGGTCAACTAATGTTCCTACCTCATCCTGGAAGGTCCTCTAAAAGCTAGACGTGAAGTGAAAAACCCAATCTAATATAGTGAAAATTGGCACCCATGAAGTCGAATCACCTTTCGATTGTAGATATAAGCCAACCTCTCAGCGCTAAATGAAGACCGAATCGGAAAGAAATGTGCAGACTTGGTCAATCAATCAATGATGACCCAAATGCTATCAAATCCTCTAGATGTCTGCGGTAGGCAAGAAATAAAATCCATAGTAATGTAGTCCGACTTCCACTTCGGAATGGGTAATCTTTGAAATTCACCCGTCTGACCTCAAATTCATGGACTTTATCTTCTAGCAAAACAAGAAACGGGAAACAAAGTAAGAAATATGTCGTTTCATGCCACTCCACCAATAATGTTGTCTAAAATCATGATACATCTTCGATGTGCCCGGATGGATAGTATATCTAGACTTATGGGCCTCAAAAAGTATCAACTGTATCAAATCCCCTACTCTCAGGACATAGATGCGACCAGCGAGTGTCAACACTCTATCAGGATCTATGGTAGCCTGACCACCATCACCCGCTTAAACTCGATCTTTAAGGGAAACTAAGGCCTCATCCTCGAACTGACAACCACCGATCCTATCATGCAAAGAAGACCGAACTCTCATATAAGCCAAGACGCATCTAGAATATCATTTAAAAAAACCATGCTATTGGTTAAGAAATGAATGTCCAAATCTAAGGGCCTATCCTCCAAAGATAAGAAGTCTAGACTAACCATACTCACCGTCTTCCAACTCAAGGCGTCTGCTACCACGTTCGTCTTGCATGGATGATAAAGTATAGAGCGGTCGTAGTACTTTAAGAGCTCAATCCAATGATGTTTCCCCGAATTGAGGTCCCTCTAGCTCATGATATACTGAATACTCTTGTGATCAGCATAGATCTCACATCGAACTCCATACAAGTAGTACCTCAAAATCTTAAGTGTGAAAACTACCACTGCCAACTCCAAGTCATATGTGGGGCAGTTTCTCTCATGGACCTTAATCTTCCTCAACACATAAGCAATAATAAAATAACCCTGCATGCAATCCAATACCACCAACCAAAACCCACGTAGGCAGCCCCATGACAATAAATCGTGAATCACTCGCTCTCAAATGGAAGAGTCAATATAGGAGCGGTAGTAAACAACTTCTTGAAAACATTCAGAATTCATATCACACTCATCTTAAAACAGAAAGGGAAAATTCGGGCGCAGTCAAACCGAGGTCAAACGAGCTGGCCCCTAGTGGAAAAATCCTCAACAAAGAACTGTAGTACTCGCGACCCAAACAAGCGATAAGAAACCTCAATAACTTAGGTAGGTCTGTCCCAACCACGAATAGCCTCAATATTTGTCGGATCACTCTAATACCCTTCGTGGACACCACGGTATAAAGAATGCTACAGACTAAAGTTAAAACTCGCACTCTAAGAACTTGGCATAAAGTCACTAATCTCTCAAAGTCTAGAGCATTATCCTCAAATGTTGCTCATGCTCACTCTGTCTCCGCCAGTATTTATTTATGTCATCACTGAAGACGATAACAAATGAATCAAGGTATGGCTTGAAAACAGGTGTCATCAAGTCAGTGAAGGCCGCTAGGCATTAATCAACCAAAATAAAATACAAGGAACTCATAATGGATGTAACGAGTCCTAAATGCTATTTTAGGGATGTCTGTTGCCCTAATCCTTAGTTGATGGTACTCGAACCTCAAATCAATCTTGGAAAACATGATGGCACCCTCACGTTCATCAAACAAATCATCAATCAGAGCATAGGGTAACGGTTCTTCATCGTCACCTTGTTCAGCTACTTGTAGTCAATGAACATCCTGATAGTCCCATCCTTCTTTTTCACAAACAGAATAGGAGCAGCCCAAGGTGACACCCTCCGATGGATGTACCCCTTACCTATGAGGTCCTCTAGCTTAAACTCAGCTCTACAGGAGACATCCAGTAAGGCAGAATAGAAATAGGATTGGTGCTGGGATCCAAATCTATGGTAAAATAAAAGTCATGATCTGGGGGTAGGCTAGGTAGATATGTCAGAAACATATCTACGTACTCTCTAACCACAGGAACTGATTCAACTGAAGGGCCCTCCCTACTCACATCTCTCAAGTAGGACAAATAACCTAAACACTCGAATGTAACTAATTGGCTATCCCGCATAAAGGAAATGATCCCCATCGGTGTGTTACTAGAAACACCTTGCCACAAAACGGGGGAATGCCAGGCGTGGATAAGGTACTAGTCTGGCCGTAGCCAAGCCAGACCAAATGGTAGGCAAGAAAATAGTCATGACCCAAAATAACATTAAATAAACCAATATCTGTTAATAAGATCATCTCTAGTATCATAACCCTTGATAGTATTAAAGAAAGATCGCAATACTAGATCCACTACTAAGGACTCACCCATAGTGGTCGAAACATGAACTGGCCCTACAAAAGACTTACACCTTATACCCAACAAGGGAGGAAAATAAAATGATACCTACGAGAATGTGGACCTGGGATTAAATAATACTATATAAGGATAATAGCATAATAAAAGCATACATGTGATGACATCATCAGATGCCTCAGCCGCTGCACTCGCCAAGGCTGCGTAGAAATGGTCCTGAGCACCTCTGCCTAGTGCGCTCGATCTAACACCTGACCTACCTCCGTGAGCTCCACTCCTGGTACCCTATCGTTGTCCCGACAATCCTGGTCCTGACCACCACCTTTATCTTGAGAAGACACTATTGAAACTGGTCTAGATGCAAGTGAAGCTGGTACAATCACCCCCTGACCTCGCCGGGAGAACTTCCTAGACCAATGGTTAAGAGAACCACAATCATAACACCTCGAAGCTAAACGCCTCTATAGTAACCCCACCGCAGCATGAACGAAGGGAATCTATCCCCTCGAACTCTAGCTTATACTACGACCACTCTACTGATATTAGCCTCCCTCAGAAATAGGTAATGCCGCCTGAACATACCGAGGGGGCCTATCATAGGAGTCCCTCCACCTATTTTGGGACCTATTGTAGTTGCCCTGGTAGTGTGCCCTCTTATCCCTACCCTCTTGGGCCTCACGATGAATATGACCTATGGCTTAAGCATGATCGACCACATCGAGAAATGAATGGATAACTGAAAGCATATGATATGTGTCGACCCTCAAACGGTATCGCAACCCACATACAAAACAACAAGATCTATCCCCTTCTGTGGGCAGGATTATAGTAGCATGGCGAGATAATTCATGGAACCTCGCCTTGTACTTTTCATAGGGACATTCTCCAATCTATAAAAGTGATCACAAAACCTAAATCTGACGCTCTGTGGCGTGAATTGAGACAAGAAAGCCTCTGAGAACTGAATCTATGATATAGGAGGTGATCCAACTAGCTTGGACTCTCTATAGATAAGCCACCACTACATGGCTGGCCCACAGAAGTAATGAGCGGTAATGTCAGCTTCTCTCGACTCTAAGAGGGACTTATGACTGTAACTGCTCCTGGTAAGTGAGATAGAACTCATGGGCATCCTCCCTAATCACCCCTGAGAATATATGTGGTGCCTACCTCTAGAATACTCCAAGCATTCTCTGTTCGCATAATGGCATCTTTCTAACATCTAAGTCTGGCGGGGCAGCCACACGAACTGGTGGCAGCTAAAGCTCTGGTACTACCATGGCAGGCTGACCATGTAGTGCAGGAGTTTGAGCTGGATATGGTTTTGGTGCCTGTAAATGTTAAAATCTCCCAAATAGCTGACACGGGTGACGGTATAGATGTTAATATAAAGGGCATTAAGATCACATTCAGCAACTGGTGGGAGTGGGGGTTGGGATTGCCATGACCCCACTTGTTGTGGAAGTACATGTGTTGCATGAGGATCCTCCTCCCTATACCGAGACGGTGTTGCGGACCAACCTCGACCTTAAAGTCGGGTGTCTACCCCAAGTTGGGGCTCTGTCTGCAAGCCCAGGTGCACCACCTCGCGTGCGAGCCGTGCTGCAATAGAGTGAAATAAGTAATATTCCAAGGAACCAATTAGACACACATTGTATGAAAGTGAAACAAAACAGAAAATCTTCCTAATCACATCTTGTAGCTTCCCGAATCTATGTTACAGACGTCTTCGCACTGATCCGCATGACCCTACTAAAAGTTAGCTCTTTACAAGTAAGACCGTTTAAATTGGCTTTGATAGCTACTTGGCATGACCTGATTTCTCGAGTCATAATGGAACCTGCGATAACCCAAAAGTAGGTAAGCCGACCCGTAACCTAAAACAAAACGTAATGGGTTTGAGGGTAGAAGCTAAAAAAGAGTAGGCAAAATTTACTATAAAATATAAACCTGGATGAAACCAAATATGAATACAAAAATTATCCCGCTCCCATACCTAGAAGAGAATCGTACAGAGATACAAAATAAACAAGTACAAGTCCCAAAAGTGGACCACCGCAAAGACTGTCTCGAAATGAAAAAGACTAGTATATATATATAGAGAGAGATGGAGATTGCAATAGTACAGAACATCGTGTGCTCACCCTCATCTCCAGATCAGATTGCTCCCAACTCGATCAACGCTGGCTACTGGTACTCAAACCTACATCACCAACATAGATGCAGAGCGTAGCAAGAGTACCAAACAACATGTACCTAATAGGAATCATAGTTTGACTGAACTTTAAAACAAAATCAAAATTAAAAGAAGGAATAACACAATTAAAGGTCAAGAAAAAAGCTAAGTACATGGCAGCTTATGAGTGGTAGAAAGAACTCACTACAGTAATATACACAATCTAACTTCACTTACTAGACCCCAGAAGCCTAAAGCCCTCTTGCGGCTGTTTAAAAAATAAAAACCCCAACGGAAAATGATGTATCGTGGGTTTCACGGTGCGTCATGTGTTTTGGCTTAGAGTTTGTGTGTCCAAGCAAATTTATATGTACCTTTAACAATGTTTTTATATTCACTTGTTTTGCAGGAAAATTTCCTAGAGTAAAATGCAGAAGCAACTAGAAAAAGAGTGCAGCAAGACAACCTACCAAGGCATTGAAGCTCGTCATTTAATCGACAATCCAGATAGGTGACCGTCAATTGCAATTCAGACTGATAGATAAATCTCGGAGGAAATTTGACCAAGTGTGGGAACAACGGAAGGTATCGAAGGACCGTATTTTGAAAATATTAATTTGATCAAGATAGTTTCTACTACCCAAAGTGAGAAATTATAAGATGGGAGCCAATAGTCCTTGACGGACCGTAGGTTCATCTACAGAACCGGTTTTCCGGTCTTCATTGATAAGAGAAAGGTTCCACCATCAGAAACACAAAAAATATTCTAATCAGACCTGACGAAGCCTGTTGACGGAACCATCGTTCCATCGAAGGACTGTCAGTAGGGGTTGTCGATCATACTGTGTTTTTTGACAAATTTTTTCTTATTTCGAATTTCTTTTAATTAGTATAATGTTTCCTATAAATATGGTTTTAAAAACTTGTTTTTTGGGGTTTAGCATTGTTAGTATTGTTCCTTGTTTTTTGTTTGAGATTGTTTTTGCAAACTTTAGACAATAACTAATTTTCGGATTTGGTTTGAGAGATTAATCTTTTGCAATTTCAAGTTATTTTCTAGGTTAATTCTTGTTATTGAAGGAATTCTGGTTTCATCCTAAAATTATAAATGTGGTCTTACTTGCATGATAACCCTAATCCACAACACAGGGTTTGTGAAACCATGGGTAATTAACAACGTAAACCTAGTAAATAAGCAATTAGCAACATAGGTTTTTTACATGTATTGATACGTTCTTTGCTTAGAAGTCTTTTTAATCATGACCAAGTTGAACGTCGTCTTGTTGCTACTTGGCCCTTACCAATGGATGATTAATATGAGAAGAATTATCAACAGTGATTTAGTGGGATACGATCTTCATAGGGATATGTCGTTGTGCTAAGTATAACGTTGACAACACTATATCAAAATTTAGTCCACAATGTTATACGATCATTTTTTTTGTTTTTTTCGTTTAGACACTAGAATCCGCAAGAAACAAGGAAAAGACAAATTTCGGAGTCCAAAAACGTAAAAAATGGGAACCTGTGCTTAACATTCAAGAATTAACCAAAAATAGGGTCCTACAAAGCCTTCTCCGAACGTTGTTCCAAAAGGGACACATTCGGAGCTCAAACGCGCAAAACCCAAGATTAGAAACCACCCATTAATCAACTTAAAAGAAGCTCAGCTGTCTAATTCTAGGAATATCCAGAGTGAAAGGTTCCCTGCCCTCTTTGGAATCCTCACATGACTTAGGAAACTAAATTCCCAACGATAGGGACTTGAATCAATCACCCAAACCCGATCTAAAATGATGGAGATTGACCAAAAACAAGAAGGCCAAAAACAATTGTTCAAAAAAAGGGCCTAATGTCCAAGTTCTCAACGGAATTACCTATCAATTACGTGCTCCCACAACTTCCGACACTCTAACAAATCAATCCAACAAAATACAAGCCTCCCGCACTTGAATCACCAATTCGATTGAGCAATGAGAGAGTAGGAGGCTTTAACCTGAATTTCCCAATTTGCAATTTTTTCTACATACTTTTAAGCTTATTGATTTTTCTGCATTTTGTTATCTCGAAATTAAAAACCTGACGGGGTTCTCCAAACTCAGTTCAGAACCTGTTAATGCAACAGATGGTAACCATAAAAAATGATCTTTGGCTCAATGGCGCAGCCGAAATTTCCATACCAGGTGATCTTTACAGAAAGTGGGTTCCACACCCAAATTCCATTTTATGTAAAAAAAATAACAAATGGGCTCAGAAAAATATCCAGAACCTCATGACACAAAATAAGGATCAAACTACACCAAACTCGACAGTCTTAACTTATATCGCGCTTCAACATTCTTATCTGAGCAATTTTACTCATTTGTATGGTGACTTACGTCAGACTAGCTTAAAGTCAAAATGCTTAATTGCCAACTCACACTAAAAACCTCGAGAGGTATGCCGACCATGCGACTAGCCCCAACCTCACCTTATGGAGCTGATGGAAGCTGACATTACATTTTTGGGCATCTTCCTTGGACTTTGATCGACAATGTCGTTTACGGTTATTACGCGTTCAAAAACACTAAAACTCGCACGATCACCAAAAGAAAGACCAGGTGACCAAACGGTTGTCCGAGCAAGTCATAAATACTTAGGGTTGCTATAGAGACGCTTAAAC
Organism: Solanum habrochaites; assembly: GCA_027704765.1. Taxonomy (NCBI): domain Eukaryota; kingdom Viridiplantae; phylum Streptophyta; class Magnoliopsida; order Solanales; family Solanaceae; genus Solanum; species Solanum habrochaites. The sequence continues at coordinate 38,472,553 of JAKWJA010002499.1, forward strand.
TGACACCAGAAAGACAAAACACAAAATGACCAAGAGGTCAGTATATAATAACTTCAAATGATAACAGAATCAAATAGTGTTTTATATATCCCCTAAAACTGTCAAAGGTAGGTACACGGGGAAGAACGCCACTTTCAAGATTGAATAAGAACTTTCTTCTTCAAGATTCCTCAAAACCACAACGCCCACCCGTCTCCAACTTGAGAGAAACTAAAGAATCAAGTTTCTAAAATAAAAATATTAAGTTTCTAATATGTTCAGAAAGCATTCCCTAAAATTCTCTCCGAAAAATCTCTACAATATAAATTAGTTTAGATTTTTTAAGTAGGCTTCAATTATGTTGGTGATCCATTTAGCGTTTTAAAAGCCATAAATCGCCGAGTAATTTCGGTGATTCCGCCTTTTTTATAGTTTAAACATTGTTGGTCCTTGTCAGTTTACCATCATGTTAGAATTTTGGTGGAAAACCCTTGCTTGAGGAACTAGTGGTGAAGCCCAAATGCCTCTTTTTGTGACTTTGATATACACTCTTTTTACGCATATAGCCCAGTGTGCTTGCAGATGCCTAAGTGTCCATGACACCAAATCTAAATACCTAAACTTATAAGTTTCTATCAGATATCGAGATAAAATCACAATGAGGACACTATTTGAATTAAAATAGCGCCCATAAATTTGTCCAATTTGAGGACTCATCAACACGCCCAACTTAAGATTTTTCTTTTCCTCAAGTAAAACTTAAGTTCACCAATTCAAATAGGATGTCTCAAATCTACACAAGACTCAATCATGAGAGTACACAGCAAAACTCAAACTACTAATGCATAGCCCAATTGAATACTCAAGGTGTCAAGTTGTGATACGATTACAAAAGATTCTTGAGCTCACAATACTTGCTACTCATGCAAGTTCAAGCTCAACAAAAGTATCTACAATCGACTTACACAAGAAAGATTCCATTTTCACAACGTAGATTTATCACTTAGGAACCAGAATCTATGTAAACTCAAACTCACAAGGGAACAGAAGACATGTTTCACCACTGGTTTTGGCCTTATTTTTCGAATTGACCTTTGGTTCAGGTTTTACTCCAGATAAAAAAGTCTTTTCTCAGGCGTAGGGGTTTAAGCGAAGGTATGCTCATTTGGGTTCACTGACTTCTCTCATAGATTGGATTTTCCGTAAGTTTTTCCCTTATGTTCCTATCTTAATTACTATACAAGTACTTCTTCTAGGTCATCTTTTTTTCCCTTTCAGGGATCGCTTTGAAACCCAATTTCTTTACATTTCGCGCGTCTATTGTCATCACGACTTTTTTTCTTTTTATTTTATTTTTCTTTGCGCTTCTGTTTTTTCTTTTCCTTTTCTTCTTTCTTTTCTTTTTTTTTGTACGTGGGCTTCCATTTCTCAGCATTACCATGGGTTTGCGAGACTTCTATTGCACTTCTTAACTTCTTCTTTCCCTTCTCACCACACTCCCCAGCTAAGTATTTTTGCCTATATTAGCTATTTACTTATATCACACATCCTAAAGTGGTATAGGTAGTTGATAATGTAGGGTGTAGGTTTCATTAGGGTTTTATACCAAGGAAAGTAAAGTACCAAGGTGTTCAAAAGATTTTCAAAATAACACTCCACATGTATGCAATAGAAATAGTATATCTGAATTTTGCTCCCCAGGCTTAAGAATCTTATCCAAGATCACTCAGAGGATACTTTTAAATCAATTAGACAACCCCACAAGATCAAGCTTTATTCATGAAAGTTTCATGGTAAGATTATCACACAAGGTAGTGACACTTAAGTCTAACAAGACAACACACCTTTTCTATTGTGCAATGTCATTGCAAAAAGATCAATTCGATAATTGATATTCACAATGAGATGCAAAGAGTTCACATATTGCCTATGTAACTTCATTTGTTCCAGTTGTAGTTGTACATTCATATTGCCTATGTAACTTTCTTTGTCCTCGTTGTAGTTGTACATTCATGTTGCCTATATAACTTCATTTGTTCTCATTTTAGCCGTACATTAAGGTTTGTTCGATTCAGAGCACTTTTCAAGTCATCGATATTGATTGAAATCGAGACTTAAATTTGCACAAGAACAACTACTTTCAACACAAGAGGTGGTGAAATTTTCAAAAGTGAAAATTTTTCTAGAAAATTAAGACCCAAAAGAGAGACATAAACTCAACCATATGCAAAAGAAGTTTTACAAACCTAGTTTTAAACGTCAACCAAACATATATCCAACAAAACAACGCCGTCAGATCACAACTTGTAAAACCGTAAGAGAGGCCTCACACTCACCAGAAATATGACATTTATATTCACAATGCAGCAAGTGTAAAGTCCTTTGTTCATGTCAGTGACCATATTGAAGTTCACCATCGTTGCACGCGTCTGAAAGAGTGAATCAAATTTTTAAATCGGCATGGATACTAAAAGGCGTTCTCATTTTCTATTGCCAACACTATTGGCGATTCGCCAATAAATTTTCCATCTCATTGATTTTTACAGGGTTCAACTCACGGGACATTTACGATCAGTTCACTGCTAGAATGTGGTGTGCCAACTATCTTGGTGAATGCCCAACATAACATACTAAATATTTTCTGCAATTCGTTAAGGGCACCTTCCGCACGTTTACCTGCAGCACCATTATCATTATTTTCCAATGCGAAAAAGGGTTTTGGGTTTCCTACAAAACAGCACCTTAGTTAGCATCATGGCATGACGCAGAAGAGCTTAGAAATTTTCTTTCCTCCAGTACAATTCTTTCAATAAGAATATTTCGGACAAATCCCTAAGGTACAATTTCAAACCTGACCATGTACAAAAATCGAAGGTCCCCTCCAAAAGCATAAGTTGAGGTGCTAATGCAGAAAACAACCTGCCGGGGCCCGACCCCATCCACGGGTATTGTACAAACCTGGACCTCTGGGCAAGTCACGATTTCAGGGTGGTTGTTATAAAACGAATACCCGGAAAGTGGGGTTTCAAAGAATGGAACATAAATAAAAGAACAAGCTGACTAAAAAAAAGTCCCCTTACATCTAACGATACAAAGAACACAAGGCAACTAAAAAAAAATTGAGAATTGGTCTCATAAAATGATAAAAAGTGTTACGTTTTAGGACATATGTCAAGGAGGGAAACCGTCACTACAGTATAGCCTAAATGGACCCTAATGACCTGACACTATGTTACAATCTAGAGTCAGATCGATATCCTAAGAGTTGTATGGCGAACTTAAAGCAGTGAAAATGAGGGCACCTTATGACAATATGTATGAAATGCCTTTTAATTTGGTTCTAAAGAGTTAGTGCTTAGTAATCCTTATACCAAAAGAAATTATTGTGTTAAAATGAGGATATTGTGTTTGAAGTGAGGACCTAGTCGCAATACCGAGAACTATTAAGTACCCTTTCTTTTATAAATTGAGAGGATAGGTGTCAAGGCGTGTGACTCTGGTCATGGTGTGGTTCACATAAGTCAAAGCCTCATAGGATAGGTCATGCATAACAATTTATGGAGAATTATCGGATTGATACCCAAATGATTGCAAACGCATACAAATCATGGATCGCTTGACAAAGGATTTTGTAGTGAGGTCATAGGTCAGATCTCTTGAGGACAAACACGATTTGAAGTTGTGGTGTTTGATATACCGTGGTTTCACGGTATTTTTATTGCTTTTTCCTCACTTTTATGTGTTGTCCAAAATCCGTTTTTTTATTGATTTTTTATGTCCGTTTTCTCTTATAATTTGCAGGAAATCTTCCAGTGAAACGCAGATGTTGTTTGAACGAGAAATACGAAGAGACAAACCTACGAGCTTATGACGGTCCTTCGAGTTGTGAACGTTCCGTACGTGGCATCGTAAGAGAGAGAATTTGATGAAGGAACATGGGGACGTATGACCTATGTGGGAATTACGGAAGGTCCGTGATAGACCATCAACAAGCCGCACGACGTCCACCTGCAGATTCCGTCTTAATGAATCAGAGAGTATCCCAGACCAACCCAAATAGCCCAGAATTAAAGTATTTGGATAAGAAACGCCGTTGACATAACGACCGTCGTGCTTGGACGGTTCTCTTCAAACCTGTTCGTTTGAGGTATGAGTGAAAGCAGTAGAAGAATTTGTGAAGTTTAGCACACATATGTCCATGACAGCCCGAAAGACACTACTGATCCTCCTAGGTCCATCGCTCAGACTTGTTTTGACTGTTTTCAGTAATTAGAATCTTCTTTTATAGGGTTTTGTTTTATTGTCTTAGAAATAGTTTCAAAAACCTCATTTGTTGGGGGGTTCGGACTTTCGATAATTGATGTTAGATTCTCTTGTTCAAGTATGGAAAGAATTAATTTCCAGAATTGATACATTTTTTAGGAATTTATTGTGTGGGGGGGGGGGGGGTTGGGGTTTTTTCGTATTTAATCAATTAATTTCGTGGTTTTTGTTTCTTTTTCATTTAAGATAAGTGCATGAAGTATTATATTAATATATGAATCGTGTGATTATTACCATAGGTACTAACTTCAGAACTAGGGTTGTGGAACCATGGTGAAGAATGAGAGAAATTAACTAAAATAATATTCTAGAATAGTAGTCTACAGTTGTAATTGGATAATTCTTTAAATTTACATCTTTTTAACGGATGGACAAACGTTAGAGCTCTCTTAATACTATTCCGGAACAGTAGGTAGTAATAGAAAAGAATTATCAAAATAGATTTAGTGTACACTATCTCATATGCTAATGTCGAGTTGTTACGAGTAATAACTTCTTCAAATTCGAAACACAAATGGTTAATATGAGGTACAGTAGGGTATATTAGCAACAAAACGTAGACGGACCGAGGTGCTCGTTAAATTTTCTAGATACCGGACCAAGATTTAGAAATACATAACTTTATCACTTTACTGGAGATACTAGGAAAATTTGTTATTTTAGAATTTAATCAAGATAGGATTTTGTGGGTAAACACTAAGCCCTGAGTTAATTTCATTAAGGATTAAGCCCTCCAGAAAATTTTGGAACTCTTGTTATTTGTTAACTTGTATTCATTTAATTATTTTCATTAACTTACAAATAAAAACCCCTTGTTTTGTCTTTTGTTTTCTAAGGAAATAGTTGTACAAATAATAGTAATAATTGGGAGAATAAATAAGTCTGAACGAATGTTTCTCGTGGATCGATCTCAACCTCATTATTTGGGTTCTTTACTTGATACGACCTCTTACCTTCTTAGATGAGAATTAAGTTTGAGCGTATCAGTCATTTGTTTTGATGTTGATTGGAGTTGTCAACTTGTGTGTCACCCCGTCTTTGCTTAATGCTGTTATGAACACTTAGTGGAAAGTTGGTACCCTCCCTATCTAATAATTTCTCTGGGAGTAACCATCATGCAAGATACGCGCTTTAAGCAACTTGACAACTTTCTTTCCATTATTATTTTAAAGTTTGATAGCTTCCACTCTTTTCGAGACATAAACCACATATACTAAAATGTACTTGTTCTCAAATGAGCTGACAAATGTGACCATGAGATCAATCCCCCAAACATAAAATTTTCAATTTCTATGATGGGTATGAGGTGTAATTCATGTCTCCTCAATAATCCTCCTTGTTGTTGACATTGTGGGAATTTTTTTGCAAATTCCTATGAATCTTTGTAAAGTGATGGCCAGTAATAACTACTTTTAAGTACTTCATTGGCTGTTATTGTTCCCACTGGATAACCTCCACTGTGATTGTGCAACCTAAAGGGAGTATTTTGATTTCCTCTCTGACACCCATCGTTTGATGCCTTGTCCACACTCACGAAACAAATAGGGCTCATCCAAAACTACTTTTGACATCAAACCAAAACATTATTTGTTGGTAATGTTTAACTCATTGGCCTTATTCACACACAACGATCACATAATTACAAAGTCATCATCCATGGACCGTGTGCGGGGATAGATAATATACTTGCTTGTTAGGAAATAATTCATCTATATTTATTCCTTACTCGATGACCCCTTTCATTCTAATCTTGAGAGATGATCTACCACCTAGTTTTCACATTTTATCAATCTTTAACTTCAAAGTTGAATTCCTACAGCAATAGTGCTCATCATATTAGTCTTGGATTCGCATCCTTCTTTCCCATAAGGTAACGAAGTGCTACATGGTATGTATGCATGAACACTTTGGCACCGAATAAATATACTCGAAACTTTTCAAATGCATAGACTACTACTACTAGTTCTTGCTCAATGACTGTATAACTTTGTTGTGCGTTGTTCATGGTTTTGCTTGAACAGTAAATTGGGTGGAAGAATTTGTAGCGCTTCTGCCCCAAAAAAATACTCTTATTCCCATACCACTTGCATCACACGTTACTTTGAATGATTTGATCAAATTAGGACTAAGATAAATGGTGTGCATATCAATTTTCCTTCAAGAACTAAAAGGCTGCTACACAAGCTTCGTTATAATGGAACTTCACTTTTTTTCCTAACAATTTGTATAATGGCAGTGTGATCTTTGAGAAATCTTTAATGAATCTTATGTATAATTCAACATGACCTATAAGACTTTGGAAACCATTAACCGAGATCGGTGGGTAACTTTTAGATAACTTCAATCTTTGCTCTATCTGCTTCCAACCCCCTTTTGTGCACTTTGTTTCCAAGAAAAATTCCTTCCTTCATTTACCAATATATTACAGCTTCTCCCAGTTTCGGTTGCTACGCTGTTTGGAGAACTTTCCCTAAATGTAGCCGTACAATCTTGAAGTGTATCTCCTACTATGAAAAAAGCTCCTTAAAACCCTCCATGGAATCTTATACATTTCTAAATAGATAAGCCATTAACATAAAAAGTTGTTTATATATTACAGAGCCCAAAGTGGGACAATCCTTTGAATGCAAATGTCCCAATGGCAATGAAAAAGGTGTTTTCTATTGATCACTGACGCAAGTAGAAATTTAATTGAACCAAGACTAGCCATCCAAAAACATAAATACGACACGCTTTTGACAACCGATCACGGCAATTGGATCCAGAGACATTGGAAAATGACTTTTTTCGTCCAAGAAGTTAGTTTTTGTATAATCTCCGCAAACCATTCAATGGTAAATGTCTAGTTGGGACACGCTCTCCTTTTGCGTTAGGGACCACTCTAATCCCACCAATTTTTTGGACACATTGTAGAGGCTCACCTACTTACAATCTGCGATAGCATAAATCACTCCATCATAAAGCCACTTGATTATCTCCTTTTTTACCACCTCTCACATCAGAGAGTTTAATCTTCATTGATGCTCCACACTACGCTTGCATTAATTGTCTAGCTGAGTTTTGTGAGTACATACACCTAAAGGAATGCCGACAATATCTGCTATAGTTGATCCTATAGCTTTGATGTATTTCCTCAATACTTCTAGAAACGCATTCTTCCCCCTGATATTCAATCCAGTGCAGCCTGCAATGATTATTTTCATGTTTTGTTTGACATCCCAAAAGGCGTTTTAAGATATGATGAATAAGACTTCAGCTCCCAATATGGGGGGGGTTCTTTGTTAATGGTTTTAGCACATGGTCCTCTCCTCTCTCGATTCTTCAAATAGTAGGACGTTTTAGTGTATTCAAACATGCACCCGAAAAACCATTAGAATCATGCAACTTTTTTCGTAATCATGGATTTTTGATTCATCATAATTAGCAATCTAACTCGTGAGGTTCACTTTGTCGTATTAGATGACTCACACTTGCAACTATTTCTTCTATAATGTCTTCATTGAATACTACATGGATGTTACTTGGTTGCTTCATGGGTTTTAAAAGGTTAAATGTCACAACATCATTTTTCACTCGAAACTTTTACTTTCAAGTTTCAACATCCACCAATGCTCTTCAAGTTGCTAAGAATGGTCTTCCAAACATAATGGGTATTTCGGCATAAACATCGCAAACCTAAATTACGAAATTGGCTCGAAATATGAATTGATCTACTTTAGCAAGATATCATAGAGGATTTCTTAATGGATAGTGCGCCATAAGGAGTCTTATTTTTGTTTCTTTTGGTTACCTCAATCAAATTTGCTTGTAGATTTTGTAAGGTATCAGGTTGATACTTGCTCCAAGTTCGCACAGAGCTTTTTCAAATTGGATCATTCCAATAGTGCAAGGAATGGTAAGAGCCCCTGGATTTTCTATTTTTATGGTAAACTCCTTAGTAATTGTCGCGCTGCAACTGTGATGTATCTCAATTGTTTCATAGTCCAGATCTCTCTTCTTTGTGACTAGCTCTTTCATGAATTCGGCATACCGAGGAATCTCCAAAAAAGTGTCCACCAAGGGGAGGTTGATAGAAATATTATTAAACACCAACAAAAATTGTTGAACTTTTCCTCTTCATTCCTTTTTTTCAGTCGTTGGGGAAGTGGTGATAATTTGGCATTTGGCTTACACCACTTTTTGCTTTTCATTATGTTGTTCCATAACCTCCTTTAAGCTCGTGACTAAGGTTTTGGCGAATTGAACATTGTTCTTTCTTGATGTTTCTTCCCATCCATAATTCTCAAGTATTCTTGAGTTATTCTTCTTTCAACATCTGTTGCCGATCGCGAAACCTTCCCCTGCTTTTGTAAACAACACCGGCTATCTCTTTGTCATCATCGCTTTCAAACCTTATCTTTGATTCCTCCTCGCTCTGTTTCTAAACGAAAGTAGTTAAACCTTCTTGGGGGCCATCTTATGTAATTGCATTCCATAGAATTCCCCATGCTGGAATTGAAGGAAAATCGATCTATCAATCGGTTTACAGATTTAATACGCCCTTCAAACTTTGCAAGGATTCTTGGTAGAAAGTCGTTAACGCTAGGGGTTGTTTGTAGTTACCCTTGATTTCGGATTTCACCCTTGGGCTATGATATCTTCATTGCTCATTATGTTTCTGCTGCCCATGTTGAATAATTTCCCTAGGTTCTTCACCTTTTGGAAGTTCCAACCTGATTCCTACCGCACTTTTGAATAGGAGAGGCGTAGAACCTTCCTCAATCCTTCTGTTGTTCCAACCGTTGATTTTCCCCCTCGATAGAATCGCCGGACAGAAGAACCTTCTCACCCATAATACTTTACACCTCCCCCTTATTGTTCTTTCAATATCCCATTTGAGGTCAAACATTTATTTACGGAGTTTTCATCTCTCTCTTTTTCTTTATAAAGTTTCTTTTCTTCTGTGTATTATGAACCAATGGGAAAACTGGGTCTTCTTTTGTTCTTCAGGACTAAGTTCACTTGAGCATTTATCTAAGATTGAATGATGCACATTAAAGGACTGGTAACCTTTGTTCCCAAAACCAATTTCTCTTCCATCCCTTTGTTAACAAGTCTAAGTTAGGTGAAAACAGTGGAGCAGTTTTCACCTTGGGAACCAAGTGTGGGACTTTCCACAAACATGCTCTTGATCTAACCCATGACCTGGCTGGTTCAGCTTTCCCCTTTGACTGAATTTTTAATATCATCCCTAACTTCATGATTTTTTTATAACGGAAGATCGTACATTGACAGTTGTAACAAGTTCCTCTAGGCAAGTGATTGAGTAACCGTGTTTAAACTAAGCTAACAACATCCCCCAATGCAATTCTTCGCCTATCAGCAACAATGACCCAGAAAGAGGAATATCTCATTCCAACTATTCCTAAGAGATTTTTTTAAGATGAAATGGTCCACACACATCCACAATGTGCTTTAGGTGCTCATGAGCTATCCACTAAAAAGTCCCCTTTTAGTTGCAAGAGCAACTAGTACGACTTTGTGGAATTTTGTTTTACCCTCTTAAATGAATGTGTAAAGAGATGGGGCCGTGACACCTCGCCACGAGACAGTGGGCATTGATTTGGCTCCTAGACATTGTTCAGATTGACAATGTCGTCCTGATTGCCGGCCTACCTGATGTCATTACGGACCCTACCGGTTAACACTCATTCACTGTCCTAAGGAATTTGTAAATAAAAGTTAAAAAATAAAACTAAATGTTAAATTAGTGGAAACTACACTATAAAAAATGAAAAATCATAAATACTACATTTTGACATAACACCACTCCCCCGCAACGGTGCTATTTTGATTCTTCAATATAGTGTGTATTTTATATTTTGTTTTCAATGACACTAACCTACAGTTTGAATGTGCACAAATCAAAGCTAGTAAAGTAACCCAACCAAGGGTTGGGCGTGTCCCAAAGGAGTGGTAGTGAAAGTTGTACCAACTTAGAATTTCATTTTAAATAGTAGTAGTTTAAGATATTTTAAGATATTAAAACATAAGAAGTTTAATTGGTGACAACAAAGTGTCAAATATCAAAAAGAGATTTTGTCACAAGTAGTAGAATAGCAAAAATAAAAGAGAAAACAAGTATGGGATATATTTCTTGTTGTGTGACCACAATATATGTTTCCAGAAACTAATGGGTACATGATTTTGATAAGAAAATTTGAAAGACAATGGTGACTAGTTTAGGTGAAAGTAAGTTCTCTCTAATGGAACTTACCCTATATGAAATGAGTTTTGCTTGGACACCCACTCCTCTAAACTAACAAACCTACACCTTACCCACACCCTGAAAATTAGATAGATGGTGATTCGATAAGTTTAAGGGTCCACCCATATCGGACTGAACCTCATTCGACCTACTCCTACTCCTAGGCATCAGTCTATATCTTTGTTTCGGGCTTCCCTTTCAAACAACCAAATACATGTATGCTTTAGTCTTTAAAACTACAAACCATTATATAAACCACAACCACTAGTGAAATCACCAATAAATGCACCTAGATCCTATCAGCAAGCCACACCCACAGTATATTAACACATATTTTTCTAATCACACCCTCAAAGAAATTGGTTTTTTAGAACCACAAATCAAGTATAATCAATATACGTGAAAATGAGAAAGGAAATCAAATGGGTATAGTACTACTTAAACCTTAAAAATGGACAAGGAAAAAAATGGGGAAGCACCCACTTCCAAGCTGGCGAAAAAGAAGTACTTCTTTCTTCAGAGCTCTCACTCCCTCTCCTAACTAAAAAAAATTAAGAACAAAGTTTCTAATAAAATATTGAGTGTCTGATGTTCATTGCTAAAAGTCTCTCCAATACCTCTCCTAAAAAATAAAAGAGTTTAGTACTTATAAGCTTCAGATTTAGTGTTATTGGATCAATTAAATGTCTTTAATCGTGAATCACTCAGTGAATCGGTGATCATCCCTTTTCCTGGTTTGCTTTTTGTGCCTTTCCTTAATATCCGTGAATGATGTAACATTTGGCAGAATAACCCTGTTACGAAACGGAACTATTCAGTGAATTGCCAACTACTTCTTTTTGTCCCCTGATCCCACTTTCTTCGAGCTCGCTTTGTGCTGGAACAGAAGGTGGAACTCTTCTATATACGGCGTATCGCCAATTTAACTTGCCACTCACACTTTTCAAGCTTAGCTCTTTTTATCAATTTTACTTGTGTTTTGCGCAAAGTTTCCATGTTCCGAGCAAATTCCTCAAATATTTTTAAACTGAGAAGTTTTAATCGACTATACGGATAAAATACACATAGAGGACATATTGAATAAAATAAGGAAACCTTTCACATATAGCAAATAAAACGTCATATTTTGTTATTTTATAGCAAAGTTTGCATAAGTGCGCTCCATAGAAACATGAGAAAACTGCATAATTCATTGTAATATACATTTGTCAAGCAAATTGTATTAAAACCAAGTGTATAAAACAAGAAATAGAAAGACAATTGGCAGAGAAGTTGTAACAAATTGAAGTGTATAAATGAATGCATTATAATAAGCGTGTTTAACTATTATTTACATTTTTAATTTGGATAATTTAGAAAGAGAGAAAGACAAAGCAACTTGACAAAGGAATATACAATTGAATCAAATTGTATAAAAATATCAAGAGAGAAATTAATACAATTTGAAAATTTTATAAAACGTAAAGTGAGAAAGGCCAAAAGAAACTCTGGGGCAGAGGGTATTTTTTATTGTATAATTATAATGTGTTGACGAAATCTACTGTACTTGCATGTGTATATACAATTTTCTCTACGCTTTATAAGCAAGAACATAAACCCCATTTAAATTAAATTTGCATCTTTTTGTATAAGTGAGAAACTGGCGAGGGTGGCGACGCGAAATTTGAGAGTGGCGCAGCGAGATCTGGAAGAGGGGAGAGAGGGGGAAATACTTATTTATCTACAATTTTCTTTTGTTTTATACACCTCGACTATTTTTAAAACACTGGTTTTGTATAAAAAGTAAGGAAGCAGTGAGAATTGGAGAGAGTGCGAGCGAGATGATTTGAGAGAGTAGCCCTAGCATTTTTGCAAACGTTTGCTATGGAGACCATTAAAAAATCAAACCCGTAGCTGCTCCATTTAGTTTAGGTTTAGTTTGGCTGCTATTATTAAAATTTTTCTTATTAAAATAAGTCCCTATATAGTTCCAGTTTTAAGAAGGACTCCATCAATAACTTACCCTATTTAAAATTTATTCTCTTAGACAAACTATTTGCCACATAAGAACCATCTTACGTCTTACCCCACGCATTTCTTATCTAGTTTTGAAAAATGAACTAGATCTCACCTCTCGGGCTAAACTCATGTCGACCACTCCTTAGGTTTATCAATATACGTCTTCGGTTCACGACTCTCTCACTTGAGAAAGCCGAAACACATGGTGAACTTTCGTTGCAAAACTACAAATCCATTATATAAACAACACCACTGATGACATCAACATTAAATGTCATTTAGTTATTGACCACAAGAACCAACGTATATTAACTCTTATTTTCTAAATAACTCCCCCCAAAAATTGGGTTTTTTTTACCACACATCAAGAAATATAAATAACCTTCAATGATGTATAAATCAAATGGTATGAAAAAAAGTGGTTTATTTAAGAAAAGAACACCAGAAATCGAACAGACCAACTTCAAATCTAAGAAGAAGAGAACCTCTTCTTGTTAATGTTTTTTCAAAAACCCTACAAAACCTTAAAGTAAAATATAAAAAGTACCAAGAAAATATGATAATGTTATAGCTAAGTATGAATTCGATGCCAAATAACAACTCTCCTAAATACTACTATTCCACTATATTTAATAACTTTCAGCGGTGTATCATTTGTAATGTTTAGTAAAATCGCTAATCAACTCATTTATTCGCCCATTTCTAGTTCATGCTTTTTGTATTTCCACATACTCTGGTGTCGTGGATCATGGTTTGTAAGTCCTGGCTTAGCATGACAACTCGCGCCGCTGACACTCTTTTTCACCCGATTTTTGAGCCTCTTCCTTTTAGTTTCACAACCCAACTGGAATAAAAGGTGTCATCATTCCCATCAGTCAATACGCCAAAGGACTTACTATGTTTCAAAGCCTTTTGTTTCTTCTTCTTCACTTTTTTCTCAGTCTATTTGCTACCTTTATGCGACCTCGTGGTGTTATATCTCATTAAGCCTCAAATCCTGAAACATAATGTGTTTTTAAAATCGATATATTAAATGTAAGTTAAGCTTTAAGGACATGATTAAGTTAAAATATGCCCAAATGACTCAAATATTTGGATCTTCTGAGTATCTCTTCTCCAGTCAGCCTCTTCAATGTTGTAATTGGCCTCAAGATTCCAAATATTATGTAGGATAAGGGGTTACCTTTTATGTCTCTCGAGTTCTATAGGCACTCCCGCACATCAGGTACGTTTTGTACCAACACGAGGGGGGATAGTGTCGGTGTAAACCGTACTTTTTTTTTCCACATCGTCCTCTTCCTGCGACCATCAACCACCCCAATATTGCTACTCCCTTCCTGGACATATACCGCCAGTAAATTTGCTAGGAAGGAACAAACCTGGCGCTTGTTTTAGGATGGCATGATGGTTGCTGATGAAGCCAACCCAGTATCTTAAAGCAAACATTCGATCCGCTCTTCTCATAATTATTCCAACCTTGAAAACAATCTCCTCTGTGTCCTTACGAAATTCTGAGGATCCAAAAGTCCACTATGATATTGAATGTGCTGTAGGGGGCAATATCTCATAAGAATGTACACAATGCAGCAGCCTTCCCATCACAAACATTGATATACTCGTTGTAGTATCTACATTCGTGGGCCTCTGAGTGTAACTCTCTCTAACTCATCTGAAAACTCACTCTACTTTCTTCTATCGAGGAACCAATGCTCCATATGTTGTGTGTACTCCCTGACGCCAAGAGGGATGTTTTCTGAACCTCAGGGCTTTATGTATTGCTCAAGCTCATGGAAGCGTATGGTTTGCAGGACATCAGGGTATTTGTCTATAAAACCCACCATCGACAATAGATTTTCCTCTATGATGGTATTCACCCTAAAGACCTTCAACCTCGAAGTTGAGTAATGATAGGTTGTGTAGGGTCCACCGGAGGTGTCTTTGTTGGTTTTGGAATTGGCTCAGGAAGAGATGTGGGATATTATCCCTGAAGGGAGCGGTTGCGTCGAAAAATTGTGGTAGATGGGGTTGAGGGCATTTTGTGAGTCTACTCTGTCATCGTGAATCGATTGTTTGTTGATCTTTAATCTCGTCCTACTCAACATTAGTCGTCAGGAAACCCCTCTTTTGCGTTGGCTATGATCTTCGTCTTTTTTCCTTACCACCCTGAGTTCTTTCCTCCTCTCTTTGAAGGAATTGACCCCCCTTCATTTATATGAATATCGTGTGCTGGCATCTTTTGGGTTTGCGTGTTTTAATTGGTGCATGTAATATCTGCAAAAGATTGAAATTAATTAAACGAACAATTAAGATAACACATAAAATCTATTGAAGATACCATTGCCAATCAAGTTGGTGAATCGTCAATCCTATTTGGCGAGCTAGGTCAAGATCACCAAAAAGATCGATTTTAAAAATTAGGAGAGTTAGTGATGGAATTTTCTAGTAGGCGAGACGCCGAACACTTTTTGAGATCATGAACTTTTCTGTCGAAAGTAACAGTAATGGAGAATCAAGGATGGGCATGCTAAAGGAAATTAAAAGTATATTTGGTGGATCGAAGACTATTTTCAACTATTAGACTTCTGTTCGCGAATGTTACGGATTCCTCAACACTTGAAACATGAGGTAAGAGAGGTCTATGGATAGTAGGTGTAACAATCGAGACTTTCGGCGAGCTAAATCCAACTTGCCGAATGACTTAACATGCCTATTTTTCAACCCATTATTGAAACAGACCTTTAAAGTCCCAAAAACAAAATCAAAGCATGAATATACGAAATTCACACAAGACCCTTACTTTTCATCACCGTGGAATATATCATACTTCTTTCTTTTTATCATTTTCTACCACTTAACTATTTTATACTTAAGAATTTGTCATACATCCCTCATTGAGCATTTTTCCTATTATCATAAAGTAGATTTACTAAAGACTTGCCACTCCTTATAAAACACCCATCAACAAAACTTATACAATACCCGGCTAGACCCAAGAGTAAACTTCTTATGCCGTGGAGTCAAATGTATAGGAGAGGGCCACTTTTCTGCCCTCATCTGCTTTCTTCTAATCAACCTCTACACGCCCACTGAAGAGATAACATGCCCCCAACAGCAACTGCCCTCACCGAAATTCACACTGACTAAATTTTGCATAAATTGTGTTCTTTGAGGACTTTGCTAGGCCAACCGTCAAGTGACGCCTCATGCTATTTTTCTCTTGGAGTAGATCAACAATATCATCAAGAACCCAATCGACAAATGAGTAGGGTAATACTCCAAAACTTCTATTCATTAGGTCCATATCGGTCATCATGACACTTGTTAACTCAAACAACACAAAGTAGAAATTCATATGCCCCAATATCTAGTATTAAAAAAAAAGTTGTTTTGGGAACATGTTCGGACCTCTCACTCCTAAAAGCTGTGATATCCACGAACACTTAAGTCAATTTATTGGCACAGTACTAC